>MU734374.1:20181-39632 GCA_026770625.1 Nicotiana glauca | reverse complement strand
ATAAGCATCACACCCCTTCTCAACCATCCGCTGAGTCTTTATAAATGACACAACTCTGCTAGACACATAATCCAACACAGCCCTCCACTCTAACCGTAAAACCTGGAATAGCCAGGGTCATAGTCTTGGCATGACAATCTAGAATAACATGATAGGGCGACAATCAATCCAAGCCCATGATCTACCATACTAAGTAGAAACAGATCAACCCTGGTATTAAAAACACCAATAACAACTAAACACGACCGATACACGCGGTCCACAATAATAAAATCTCCCATAGACATGGACACATAAAAATGAGAACTCAAAGAATCATGTGATATATAAAAATATGGAGCAAAGTAAGAGGACACATATGAATAAGTGGATCAAATATCAAACAAATCTGATGCATCTCTATGGAAAATAAGAACCATACCTATAATGACTGATACTGAAGCAAACTCTACCCACCTCTCTCCTACTCCTAGCTGCTATATGGGTGGAGCGGCAACTGGGGTAGCAACCATGGCATGAGATGTCTGTGGACGTGACTGAATCCATGGAGCCTGAATAGTTTGTAGAGGTGCACCCCTCCTAAGTCTAGGGAAGTCTCTAACCATGTAGCGGGTATCACCACACTCAATCAAGCTCTCAATGAGCGTAATTGCTGGGACTAGCTCGGGCCTGTTCGGCTAGATTGACCGTTGAAGGCACACCCTGCAGGAGGTGTACTAGAACGTGGCTGAGCAAAGTGTGCAACTTGAGACCTCAGAATAATTACAGAACCACTGGCACAACCCCGGTTTGCCCTCCGTGAACCATCGTGACGGCACCTAGTCTCTACGACTAGGTAAGCCTAAATTGCAAAAGAAAACCAAAATTTGCGGAAGTAAAACAACTTCAAAAATAAATAAAGGAATAAACAACGTTTAAATGTGCCACTCAGCATACACCATAATTCTCAAAACCAACATATAAATTCAAGACCCGGAAACCTATGAATCTCAAGCTAAGAAGTACTACATAGCTCCAACTCTAGATTGTCTAACAAGAACTAAAAATACATAAGGACTAATACTAAATAGCAAGAATAGAAAGAGACTCCTCGGTCTACGAATGCGGAAGATATACATCGATATTTCTATAGCAGTCGCCTCGCCTTAGGGGTGGTAGGACTGAGTCGAAGTACTTGGATCTGCACATGAAAAACATGTGCATGAAGGGCATGAGTACACTACAGCGGTACTTAGTAAGTGTCAAGCCCAACGTCAGTTGGGTAGTGACAGGGAAGGTTAAGGCCCTACTGAGGTTAAATAAGATATAAGTTTAACAGTGTGAAATAAACAGTGTAAATAAGTAACACAAGATATGAAGGACAACAACAACTATTACAAAGGCAAGTAAAGCATAGAAAAGAGAATACAACTCAGCTCCGAGATAACAACCGGGGATCTCCTAGGATACCATCCTATAGTCCCCAAATATAAATAACATATTCAGTGGATCTCCCGGGTGCAATCCCGTAGTCCAACTCATAAATGCACGGGGATATAATGGAATACCACATCTGTAGAACCAAATATAAATATTCATTACTAGGGAATCTACCGAGTGCAATCCCGTAGTTTTAATGTAAAAGTGTAGGGGATCTCCCGGAATGCAATTCCGTAGTCCCAAAGTAAACATACATGGGAGCTCCCGGGATACCGTCCCGGAGTATCAAAGTAAATACATAGCAGCAACAACAAGAACTCAATTCAATCAATTTCATACCAAAGTCAGACAGATAATTCTAACCTAGCATGCTTCACGTAATACAACTACGGCAGTTAAGTCAAGTAGAACAATTTAGTTAAGTAGACATGCTTCTCTAGACTAACAACAGGCTAAATTTCCAATGAGGGTAAGCAAGAAAAGAATAACACAATTCAAGGCTATTTTTAATGAAATAAAAACCAGATTCCCAACAATTAGCACAAGTACACGCTCGTCACATCACGTACAAGGCATTTCAATTATCACAATAACAATCCTAAGGGGAAAGGTCCCCCACACAAGGTTAGATAAGCCACTTACCTCGAACCAGCTCAAATGTCAACCCAAAACCACGTTCTTGCCACGAGTATCCGACTCCAAATGGCCCAAATCTATTCAATTAAATTACATAATGTAAATAACACTTCAAGTAACTGATTCTACAATCAAATTCTAACCTAAGAAATTAGGTAAAATGACCAAAATGCCCCTTGGTCCCACATCTTGGAATCGAGTGAAATTTATATTTTTGGAATCATCACACTTTCACGAGTTCATACATACTAAGAACACTGAAATCGAAGCCCAAATGGCCCCTCAAATTCTTATTTCAAGTCTCTTAAATCCCAAACTCTAATTCTTCCATTCTAGGCCTAGCTTCATGATTTACTAGGTATATTTCACATTAGAAACTAGTTTTAAGACCAAGAATATTACCTCCAAGTGATTCCCTTCGAATCCTTCTGCAATCTCCTCCAAAGAGCTCCAAAAATGATTAAAATGATGAAAATAAACTCCAAAGTCACGGAACCCCTTCTAAAAAATAATGCCCAGGAATTACAAAAACCCAAATTTACTAAATTATTGCCTTTAAGGGGTAGACGACCATAAATAGTAACTCCGTCACTATTCATGAATAGTAACTCCAGAATCCGGCGAGGTAAGATCACAAGATTGGTCCCAAAAGAACCCCCTTCTCTTTGAGAACAATCCTTAGTTGGTTTCATTCTCAAACATATAGCCAATTGTAACATATCTTAATTTTGAATCTACGACTACTATAGCATCCAGTGTTTTCTACAGAAATCTAATTGTTCTGCAACGTGAAATCACTTCAATGGAGTGTTGATTAAATACATGGTTGCATCGTCTAAGCTTTGAGTTATTCACAACTTTGAGTGAAGCACTTTGTAACAGATTTTCTCTACTATTTCTTCACGTCTATTACTCCAGAAACTGGGATGATGGTTTGCCTCATGGTCACTTTGATGGAGTGTTGAAGAAATATGGAAGCTTCGTCCATATTTTGAACTTGATTCACAGTTGGTTTCGAAGATCACTGTAGTGAACCGGTCGTTTTGAACTTTTGCACTTTGCTCGCCAGTTCTCGGGCATGACTTTCCCAGTGTGATGTATTATGACTTATGCAAATCGTTGCTTTTGGTTTTCAGGGTAATCAAAATGAATTTGGAAGAACAGTTCTCAGTTTGGAGCTTGATATTTGAAAGGTTTGACCAAGAGTTGACTTGTTTGTACATGATCTCGGATCGGAATTTTTATGATTTGGTAAGCTTCGTCAGGTGATTTGGGACTTAAGAGCGTGATCGGAATGCATTTTGGAAGTCTGTGGAAGGTTTAGGCTTGATTGACGAAATTGAGATTTCAGTTTTTTTCGGTTGATATGTGAAATTTTGATATAGATGTCAGAATGAAATTCCGAGAGTTGCAGTAGCTGCGTTGTGTCATTTGGGATGTGTGTATGTAAAATTTCAGGTCATTCGGACGTGGTTTGGTCTGGTTTTTGATCAAAAGTGTAATCTAGAAGATTTGGGATTCCTAAGCTTGAATCTGATGCAAATTTGATATTTTGATGTTGTTTTGAGTGTTTCGAAGGTTGGAACAAGTTTAAATGGTGTTATGGGATATGTTGGCATATTTGGTTAAGGTCTCGAGGACCTCGGGTGATTTTCGTATGGTTAATAGGATGAAATTTCATATTAAAGTGATGCAGATTTTGCTTCAGGTCTGCTGCAGACCATTTGTTCTATGCGATCGCGTATAAGGGATTGTGATCACGTAGGCTTAGTTAAGGGCTGAGACAGATTTGCCTTATGCTATCGCATAGAGTGGTTTGCGATCGTGTAGGTTTGTGTGGTGTGACTTCGCATTCGCGTGAGCTCATCTGCGATCGCATAGGTTTGGGAGATAAGGCTTCACGATCACGTGTTTATTGTTGCGATCGCATAAGGTTAAATGAGGGAGTCATCATTCTGTGCTTCGCGATCGCGTGGTTTTATACGCGATCGCAGTGAAGGAATATATAGCTGGGCAGAATGTTTTAGAAGCTCATTTCCGCGAATTTGAGGCTAAGTTCCTCCATGGTTGGTCATTTTCGAAGCTTTTTAAAGGAGATTGAAGAGGGATTCAAGGAGAATCACCTGGAGATAAGATTTCTGAACTCAATACTCGATTATTTTGTGAATTCCACCTAGAAAATCATGAAAACTAAGCCTAAAATTGAATAACTAGGGCTTGGGAAAATTGGACATTTGATTTGGGATTTGAAGGACCATTTGGGGTCGGATATGAGAACTTTTGGTATGAATGAACTCGTGTGAGGATGAGGATTCCATTGATATTAATTTTATCGAATTTTGAGACGTGGGCCCAGGGGCCGGGTTTGAGCAATTTCGTTATTTTTGAGGCAAATTGGATATTTTTGAGTGGGCTTTGTAGTCTTAGCATATTATAATAGTTATGTACTGATTGTGGCTAGATTTTGAGCATTCGGAGGTCGATTCGTGAGGGAAAAGGCATCATGGGCTAGAGTTTGGACCGGAACGAGGTAAGTAATGATTGTAAATATTGTTCTGAGGGTATGAAACCCGGATTTCACAATGTTGTACTAATTTGGGGTGACACACACGCTAGATGACGAGTGTGGAGTCGTGCACTGTTGGGGATTGTGACTTGGTCCGTCCCTTATGACTGTTAAGTCGCATATTTGATTTGAAATCTTGTGATATTCTATATTTTAGATATTGATATTATATTTTGGATGGTATGCCATGTTTGGGGCCTTGTGCCGACCTGTTGAGACCCTTAGGGGCATTTTTACTATTTTTCCTCACTCTATTTGTTTGAAAGCATAACCTCAGTCATGTTTTACCTATTTATTATTTAAATATGGTTTTATCACTTTACTTCTTAAAAATATGAAAACTGTTTGGACTGAGTTCCTTGATTTACTAATAGACCGAGGGTCTGATTGTGAGGTTGCTGACTGAGATAGACTAAGAGTCTGATTGTGAGGTTAATGACTGAGAGAGGCCAAGGGCCTGTTGTGAGGATTATATATATTTATGGATCGGGCTGCATGTCGCAGCAATATATATATATATATGTACAAGGATCGGGCTGTACGCCGCACCGATATATTGGATCGGGCTACATGCCGTAGCGATATGTTGGATCAGGCTGCACACCGCAGTGATTTATCACTTGGGCTGTAGGAGCCCCTCTGGAGTCTGCACACCCCCAGTGAGCGCAGTCAACTATATATATGGATCAGGCTGCACGCTGTAGCGGTTACTATATGGTACCTATTGAGCGTGAGTGCTGAGTGTGAACGCTGATTGGTAGGAGTTGAGTCACGAGTGACTGAGAGGCTAGCTTGAGGGGCGATAGATATATATGCACATGAGTGATGTTTGCCTAAGGGGCCTGTTATTTATGAACTTATTGATTTTTGCTCCTCTTTAAAGTGAGCTTATATTGAATATGTTGATTTAATGACGGCTTTCACTCATCTTTATATTGAGCCTCTGTTGAAAATGTTGAACAAATGTTTTTAAACAACTTTCAGTTAAGCTGGGGTTTATAAGATGTTCAGAATTTAATCACTGATTTGGCATTGGTTATTTTCCCTGAGATTTTCAAGTTATGGGGTTTTTATGATTACTGTTTTGCCCGAGAGGCTGTTTTACGAACTATGTTTTGCCCGAGGGGCTGATTATGGTTTTTATATCTTTTATTAAAAATGGTATTGAACCCCTACTGAATCTTTCGGAAGGCATTTTAAATGATTTTTACCAAAAGCTGGATTTTAGAAGAGGCGATTGACTCATATTATGATGCGGCGGCCTGTGTGCTTATTGAGTTTAACATAATTGTGGATTCATTGTTTCCTACTGCTCAGTCTTTATTTACTCTTATTACTTACTGGGTTGGAGTACTCACATTACTCCCCACACCTCGTGTGCACATTCAGGTATTTCGAAACCCGGTAGTCGGTGTTGGTGCTCGGACGCGGAGTTATCAGAGCTAGCAAGGTGGTTGCACGACATTCGCAACATCGCTTCCTTCCTCTCATTTTCATGTCTATACTTAGTACATTGTACTATTTTAGTTGTATTTAGACCTTGGTAGATACTCATGACTAGTGACACCCTGATGTCTGGCTTGTGTAATTATTTTGCATTTTTCTTTGAAATGTTCATTATGAGATTATCGGTTTATAAATGGTATAAAAATAACTTTTAATAGAGATGGTTGACTTGGGAAATTGTGTCGGCTGGCCTTGCGCTGGCCTTGTCTTCACGAGAGGCGCCATCACGACCGGGTCCGATTTGGGGTCGTGACAAGTTGGTATTAGATCCTAGATTACATAGGTCTCACGAGTCATGAGCAGGTTTAGTAGAGTCTCACAGATCGGTACGGAGACGTCTGTATTTATCCTTGATAGGCTGCAGAACCATTAAGAAATCTTCACATTCTTGGAATTTTTATCGTGCTTCCTTTATTAAGCTTGGAAGGTAACTTTTGAAATTCCTTCCACGCGTTCGTATGCGCACATGAGCGCTCAGTATTAGATTTGCATTGATGGCTTGTGATTCCCTGAGTGAGGGGCGAGATGTAATCTCTGTGTGTTGATGTTGGGCCAGTCTGGAGGACTTGAGGCCGGATCTTTTCCTATAGCTTGAGCACCGAGGTGCTGATTGTGTGAGCACGTGTTTCTGGATCTATGTGTTCTGTTATGTCCCTATTAAGGGAAGTAATGACTGGATAGTACGTGATGAGGGTGATGTGACTGCGAGATGTATTCATATGATTTAGAGGCGACGAGAAGGGTTTGATTGACTTAAGGTATAGCCCCGAGTCATGGGCGTGTGAAGAATCTTTTCATGTTTCCCAGTTGGGAGTGAAGTAAATTTTATGTTGCGGTATGAGTTCAGACTCAGGAAGACTAAGGGACTGCGTAATGTTTATGACAGTGGAAGCTATACAAAAATGTTAGTTTGAGGCAAAGCAGGTGAGGTTATCTCCCGCGGAGTGTTCTGAAGTTGTGTGATCCTTATGTTGTCTGTTAGGAGATCTCCTTTACAAGCGTAATATTGGTGTTGCAATTTAAATTTGGGTCGCATAAGAGAGTGGGGTTCAACTGTTACAAGGGTGAATGCGAGATTTGCATAAAATTTAAGGTACTAGATGATCTGTGTTTCATGAGCTTATGAAGGATTGAGTTTAATCTCAATATGGTGTTATAGCAGCAATAGAGTGTATGTGCTATGAGTTATTGTGTTTCTTTTGATCTATGGCTTCGATCCAAGTGGGGGAGTTTGCTATTGATTAGGCGATTTCACAGTTATGTACTATGTTAGTTCCAGCTGAGGCGTACTGGTGAATCAGTTATGGCTTATGAAGATTGAGACCGAGGATGTCTTGAGTAAAGGGAAAATTTTGACAAAGGTTATGTCATGCTTCATAGGTGTAAGGGAATCTTAGAATGTCTTGAGTTGTTATTGGTAAAATATGGTCGGTGCATAGAGCAGAAAGTTGCTTGGTTGTATTTGGATGAGGTTGCATTCTGCAGTTTTTGAAGTGCTAATGAGGCACAAGTTGTTCGGTTCTTTTGATTGGGCTAATTGCGGTTTGAGTAGAGTGGATGACTTGCGAGAATGGTTCTAATGTGTTCAAGATTCTACATATAACATTTGGTATTTTAAAGTTGCATATGTGGTTAGAAACTGAGATTCCACTGGAAGATGTCAAAACTTATGGTATTTTCTATAAATTGTGGGATTCTACGTATCAGTATCAGGAAGGTAAAGGCAATGGATTTAGATTCGTAGGAAGTCTCTTCAGAGTAATGTATTTTGAAGGTGGTGCTTTTAGGGATAATTAATAGAGTATTCAGCTGCTTATGGGTCTTAGATGGTATGGTTTTGTGCTTGGGTCTCGTGTGGTAAGTCTGGGTTGAGAAATTGTGATGTTATAGCAAGAAGGAGTATCAACTTGAAGGTAAGTAAGAAGGGAACTTGAATAGATGGGATAGCTTAGTTGAGTTAGAAGGCTTCAATCCTGACGGTTTAGTTTGTGCAAATGAAATTCGGAGAGTTCTTGATGGCTTTCTGCCACGGTTAGAGATGTATATTTTCTATGAGCATGAGGAGCATGGGATGTATAGTGTTTTCTTTCTAGATAGGATCAATGGAAGGTTTCCTGGTTAGTTGAGTACATAGTTTCTTGTGGCTCGGAAGGGATATGAAGTTCTCATGATATCCTAGGATGGTATGGCACATGCGATATGTTATGGAGGATGGAGGATGGAGCATTGCGTGAGTAAGGTTACAATTCAGTTCTGAAAGGAAGGACGTAAAATTCTTAGGTAGCACGGGCAAATTCAGATGATTAAGGAAATGGTAATGCTAATTGAGGTGATTTGACGATGGTATATGTTTCAGAAAGAGGCAATGTGATTAAGTTGATGTTACTTCGGTAGTATTGCAGCACTTCTTGTCAGATCGGCTGCTGATATTCGAGTTGCTTGGCAGCACAGAAGAATCTTAGAGCATCTCTCGTGGAATGATTGATTACTAGAGGTGAGTTATATATACGAGTGGCAGAATTGGGATCAGATATGGTAATTCATGTGTTTTATGGACTTGGAGACAGGAAGTTCTCATATACGGGTTAGCTCGTGCTTGTGGACGGTAAAGATATGGGTAAGTTAGTCAGATGATAGTATGTGTTGTATTTCAGTCATTGTGAACCTTCAGAGGGTTATTTATCTGTTGTGAGTGACTAGAGTTGGTGTATGGTTCATTAGTAGACTTATACGGATGCGTGTTCTGCATCGGGATGACTTTGTTGACCCCGAATTGTATTGTTGAGGGATGTGTTAATTCGATTATTATTAAGCTTATTAGTAATCTGGGGAGCTTTATGAGTTATCTTTCTGTGTTGCGAGGTGTCATGATTTATTAGTTATAGCCACATATGGTGTGGTTCTATTGGGGTCTCATAGTGGAAGTCGAGCGAGAAGAGTAATTGGGTGTTGCCCGGTGAATGGCGGATCAGTTATGTCCTTTCGGGTATGTGTGGTGTATGTTATTTGCTTCACCGTGTGTGTGATGATTTGCTTTACTTCCGGACATCAAATTGTGCATGGTTGTCGATTTCGAGCATAGTGACTTGAGATGTTTCATGTGGAGCAGTGTTTGGATAGGATCGCGCATTGCAGCAAAGTTATGTGGAGATATGACCTTGCGGGTTAGATTCGTGTGTTATATTTTTAGGATATGAGACAGGTTCTCAACCTTGTGATGTGATGGTACTGGTGAGCTTGAGGTACAACTCTTTCATTTGAGCTGTTTTCATGATTTGAGTATGTGCGGATTGTTGCTTATTGGTGCGCGTATTGTGAAAGTTGCAGTTTAAGCCTGTATTGATGTGTCATGTCACCAGAGTAGTGTTGGATTAAAGGAGATCGTTGGGATCATTAATAAATGCGAACATATTCGATTTCAGCATGTTGGAAGGATAATATCGATCTTCGGCTCAGAAATTTGCTATAGTATTTGCCAAAGGAGAAGTGACTCCATGAATGGTTGATCTGGGAAATGGTTATGGCTTATTGCCTGTTTCATTGTCACTAGAAGTATATGAAAGTGTTGGAATGAGATTTTAGTTGATAAGAGGTTTTCTATCAGTATTCAGTTATTATGTGCAGCTACTAAGATTACAAGTTATCGCTGCGAGTGTTTGAGTTATGTGGTGGATCATGTGATTGCACCTGATATAGCAGATATAGTTTGTTATAGCTTGTTCAGACTTATTCACAGTATAAATGTGAGATTCTGATTGTATTGAGAATTTTAGAAGCAGAAATGTGGTTATGTGGTTTATGGACTAGGATGGATTGTGGAATTTCAGTTATATTGTGTTATCGAACCTATGTGAGATAGGGTCACGTGGAATCACCCCCGGGTATATGCATGGTAAGGTTATTAAGCGATTGGTTGGCTTTTGGAATAACTCTGGTTACGTTCGAGGACGAACGTGTGTTTAAGTGGGGAAGAATGTAACGACCCGATCGGTCATTTTGAACTTTTGCACTTTTCTCGCTAGTTCTCGGGCATGACTTGCCCCGTGTGATGTATTATGACTTATATAAATCGTTATGCAATACAGGGCAATAAAAGTTTATTTTACCTTCTAGCAACTATTAAGAATTTTATTCACTTGTATTGTTCTTCATTCACAACTAGGTTCGAACCGAGGGTCCAATCGAGGATGGGGTCGTTGTTTGATCAAAGATCAAGCTTGGTCATAACATTGCAATAGGTTTGCTCGTTCATTTCGTCTTTAATTCATTATCTGCTGTTTTTAATTATTCGTGTTGAATTAAATCACGTACGTATCCCTTAAACCATATACAAATTTAATTGTTATCTAATTTTGGGGTAAACATTCTTGCCCCTTAAGTTAATACAACCCTAATTGCCACATTATCAAAGTAGTAAAAAATTTGTTCAAATTATTGAAGCACTTTAATGATATTCAAAGTAATATGGACGGATTAACACTCCAGTATAAGCTTTGATAGCTCAAGAAATGTGCAAAACAAAGTTTGTAGATTCATTTCAATAATAGAAGGCTTAGCCTTAATTAGTGTCTCCATTTAATATTGTTGCTAGCCATGCTTCTCTTGTAGTGCAAGCCACGCTTTTGCTTCTTCACTCATCCTCTTTTCTCATGATTTTGTCCTCCATCCAAAAGAGAGCTCATCCAGAAAGGAACAAACGAAAAAATCAGGAAATATATACTGTTCCTATAATAGTATCACCTTAATCTCAATTTGTATAACACTTTTCATTTAATATGTTCTTAAATATCTGACACCATATCATTATATTTCATCCACTATTATTATTACTAAAATGTATAGTTCGAATTACAGTTGTAAACTTTGTACTCATTTAATTTAAATAACGTTATATAAAATACGTACATTTTAGGGAGGATAAGAGTAGGACTGTATTCGTAACTTTTGACTTACGAGATGTTGCTATGGAGTGTAACTACTACATGGTCAAAATGGTTGTGACTTGCTAACTAGTTGAACTATGAAAAGATTATGCAATGCTTTACGAATGTATTACATATATTGAATATTTGTTGATCACCAATTTGAGAAAATTATGCTGTCAAATATATTAAAGCTAAATACTCAAAATAAAAGTAAGTTTGGTTGGTTTTAATTTTCTTCCTCAAATTTTTGAGATAAGGGAGAAGGTAACCTCTCTACCTTTGGATAGGATATAATTAAGTGAAGCGGGGTAGTGCCAGTTAAAATTCAGTTAGGAAAGTCATTCACCCTGCTCCACCCCAACATGCTTTATTTGTCGGGGCAGAGCTAGCATACGGGATACGTGTTCGACTGAACACAGTAATTTTGATCCAAATTCTATATTTGTCTTAATTATTTTATTAAATATGATAAATTAATTAATTAAGAATTCAATATCTTAAACGAACTATAATCCTGAACCCAAAAACATCAAATCTCCGCTTTCTAGATTCAACATATGGTGTTGAATGGTGATTATGAAAATCTTTGAATAAGTACGACTAATCCAATCAAAACATCTAAAAAAGTAAATCTATTTCTAGCGATTTAGCAAACATTTTCATAAATCTTTTACTGAAAGTTTGATTCCTAAATGCACTACACTGCTCAAATAGGACATTAGGATCTTGTTGATGATTGGCCGAACTTTCAGTTCATCATGGACGTATACAGTTTCGAATCAACTCGGTATGATTCGTTGTTGATCTTTGTGCATGAATCACTAAATTTTAATAAATTAATAGCTAAATCTACAACTAATGCCTTCTTACATTTGATTATTTAAATTTGGCGAAAACACCAAATGCGAGTACATTTATTTTGAAATGATTTGTTTCTTTCTTCTTGTTTTACAAATAGAGAAGCTGCAAAGGACATGAGTGTATGTGTTTTCTTATAATTTAAGTAATAGTTAATGGTTAGCTGGTCATATCGTGCAGATGGGATAACATTGTTGCTTCGTATTTCAGAAAACATATTGCTAGAGAAAATTCTGATATAGTTTAATGTTGTTCTTTAGAGATTACCCTAAGGCTAGGAGGGGTTTATCTTAAATAAAATAAAAACATAAGTTTTTTTTCACTTAATTTTTAAAATTGTGAGAGTGCAAGAAGAACAGTCAAGATATTTGTCAAACAGCGTGAGACCAATAAAATTTGCCATAAAGGGGATTAAAAAAAAATTCTACTATTGTTAGTATGAAGCAGTGAGACATTTTTCCCAATAGAGTGACTTTTTTTGTAAGAAAAGATTTTGCACTCTAACATGAGGCATAACAATCGATAAGAAGTAGGAAAAAATTATAAAATTGTAGAGTTTAAATTTAATATTGATAAAAGCTGTTAGATAATTTTTTTTCATTTGTCTAAGTAACTATTCTAATGAAAGATAATAAATACTTAATAGCTTTAGTTAGTAATTGTAATGTTGAAAGATGCATAAAACCCCTGTTGTATGAAATTTATTCCCATTGTTAGGATAAAAACAATAATATACTTTCTTTATTTTAATTTATGTGAACCTATTTTAGTCTGTGTCAAAAAAGAATGACCCCTTCCTTATTTGAAAACAATTTACCTTTACACAAAGATTTATATCCACACATAATATATGTGCCTCATTTTAGATCACAAGATCAAAAATTTTTCTCTTTTCTTAAATTCCGTACTCAGTCAAATGAGTTCACGTAAATTGAAATGGACGAAGTAATAAAAATAAATTAAAAGGGTGATGGAAATTGTGGGGTGCTTTACATGCATTTCCGCCACGTAAGGGTTCTGTTATGCCCCATTATATATTAATTAATCCCCCAATTCCAATGTCGTTTTCCGTCACGTTATTCCATCCTTGTAGCGGACCATTTTCCTTTTTTCTACTATATTTCAGCACGGGCCCACTTTATTCCTTTATTCCCCAACCTTTACTCCTCAGAAAGCATTCTCCACCGTTGATTCGAAACCCATCGGTTCAGATCAAGTTGCTTCTCCTAACGAAATATTCTTTGCTTCCTTAATATAGCTTTCCTTAAACAAGAATCTCGTGAAAGAGAAATGACGATCTACACTAAGATATTTCCCTTTCTGTCCCAACAAATTTTTAGTTTATTCCTTATGATATTTAATTAAGCATGTTTATCTTTTTACTTATTTAAAATGTATATTTTTATTTCTCTTCTTATGATCTTACTAATTTAAGAAACTATTAATCATTTAATTACCTATATTGTACTGTTAATTCATATTTGAAGATAATACAGTTTATAACTAGTTTAAATATTTGATTTTTTCTATACAAAGGACAAAAAATATACATGCATTTAAAATTAAATGTGCTTGCTAAAATTTCACAAGAATTAAAATCAAAGTTTTTATCAATAATTGAGGGACCAAAAATGCTATATTAAATATTTCAGAAGATCCAACGCTTGGGAGTTTTTTGAGAAATAGTAGTAGCTGATCTCAACCTTGGTGAGTCCGAAAGTTTTTTTTTTCTTTATTCTTTCTCCTATTTATACATGCAGCGTCTCTATAGTTTTTCTTCTCATTCACCTTTTTTTTTCTCTCTTTGCTTCATCAAACTGGTTAGTAATGCTATTACCCTTTTTAATTCTTGCGTTTCGTACATTTATCCGTTATTCGATTTTTTAATGGAATATCAGAGGTTTTGGGGCTAGTTTCATTACACATTTGTCTATCTTTTCGGAGTTTCCTAGATTTCTTGGCTGTGTTTTCGTTAGCAATAAAAGACTTATTTCTGTCTCTTGATTCACAAACTGGTGTTTCTGCTTAAATTTTGATTATAATGGGGGACTTAAAAATATATATTTTCCTGTTTCGTCAAAAAAAAATTCCGGGTCTAATGATATTTAACTGTGTTTATGCTTTGCATGGTGTGGGGGTAATACTTGTTAGAGCCTTAGTTTGGGATAAACGTTGTCAGGGAAGATAATTATGCTTGGGAATTTCATGTACTCCTTTTTTTGCTTTCTTTTTCTGCGTTGTTGGTTTTTTAGCTAGATGTTTATTTAGGTGATAAGATTGTTAAAAGGACAGAAATTGTACAAAGTTTCAATCTTTAAACTTCCTTTCTTTGATTCAAATACTGCTTGCTACTGAATTGTGCCCGAATTGTGGGTAATGTATGTAGAGGATTCAGTTTTTTCGAATTGAGGCCTAATTGATTGATGCTGTTGCTTGATTTTGTTAAAATAGTTTTTTGCAACTTGACATAGGATTTGTGCTGCTGTTAGTACTTAGCATTTTCCTCTAATTATTGACTAAACCTTGAATTCATAAGTGATTTGTCTTTTGAATATATCATGTTTTAGAGGTTTTGATGGTTTATTAAAAGAAATAACTTTTTTCTTCTTGGTTAAATATGTTCTTGTGATGAACTCAATACAGGTCAATATGGGAGCAAAAGCATTTCTTGTTGCTATGTTTCTCTCAGCACTGTTATTTCCTTTTGCCTCCTCATCCAATGATGGCTTGATGAGAATTGGCTTGAAAAAAATGAAATTTGATCAAAGTAACCGGCTTGCTGCACGGATTGAGTCAAAGGAAGGGGACGTTTTGAGGGGGTCTATTAGGAAGTATAACTTCCGTGGTAAACTGGGGGACTCTGAGGATACAGACATTGTAGCACTGAAGAACTATATGGATGCTCAGTACTTTGGGGAGATTGGTGTAGGCACTCCACCTCAGAAGTTCACTGTAATCTTTGACACAGGTAGCTCGAATTTGTGGGTGCCTTCGTCGAAGTGCTATTTCTCTGTAAGTTTCTATACATGCAAATGATACAAAGGTTAGCATTGAACATCCGTCTTGAGTGATGTAAAATTTGATGACTGCCTATCTTGGTGTAGGTTCCCTGTTTCTTTCATTCCAAGTACAAATCAAGCGAATCAAGTACTTATAAAAAGAATGGTATGTTATGTTTCCATTTTTGTATATTGCTTCTCTCTACCATTTGGTTGTTTATTGCTGCATGAAACATATATATGCTTACTTCTAATGCCGGTTATTGTTTAGAATATGTGCCATCTTGTTCATTTTGGAACACTTTTTGTACTGTCCTTATGTGTCTCTCACGGTGCATCAAGGGATTACATTGGAAAAGTTAAATGATGAGTACATGTAGTTGACTGTTGAGACATAAAAGGAGGCTGTGTATGTTTATGTTTCTTAGTATATTACTGTAACTAGTGAGGTTCCGGAAAAGACACACCAATATCCTTATCTCTCTCTGCGATTAGTGCTTTTTGGTTGCGAGTTGTATAGTTTTAACCTCAGCAATGCCTTTTTAGGTGGTTTTTCTTCTTCCCTATTAACTAGGTTTTGTATCCATGTCTTAGCAGGTCTGTGACATAAGAAATTTTCCGCAGAAAACTAGTTATTCTTGATTTTTTGTTCTATTACAATTATATCTGTTTCTCAAAGAAAATGGATTGAACAGTCAGTAGCAATTGAATGGGTTTGCCAGATGAGTTCACTCCAGTGTTATTGAAAGCCACTGCTTGGTCGTTTAAAGTTATGAAGCGCTACAACAAGGGCTATCCCTTCATCGCTGAAGCCATTCGCTTTAGAGAAGTTTGCGCTTCAAATAATGGTGCACAAAGTGAGTCCAACGAGAATTTATTGTTTCGTTGAACCTCAACTTTTAGAAGTTGGATTAATGTTGGCATTTGCACACAGTGATTCTAACTAGAATTGGTTGCTTCTTTGAACCTCAGTTTTGAGGAGTTCATTAATACTACCGATTAATGTATATTGGATGCTAAAATTAGTTATTTTAACTACAATTTGATTTTTACTGTAGAGTAAATGAATAAATGTTTGATATTTTCTTGTTTCCCGTTAATTGTGCGCCTCACTTCTCGCTTCACTGCAAGTCCGTGGACCTTGTTTTATTTTATTGCACGTTTTGCTTTTAAGAACACTAGGTCACTCCTACCTTAATGAACAACATTTAGAACTTATCGAATGTTTCCACAAGACAGAGATCATATTTGGCATAATAATTTTAATGTGATTTAGTTCATGATAACTTTTTGATTTGCCATATAGGGAAGTCTGCTGCAATTCAGTATGGTAGTGGAGCTATTTCTGGATTCTTCAGTCAAGATAACGTCAAAGTTGGTGACCTTGTTGTAACTGATCAGGTGAGTGAGGCTCCTCACTTGTCTTAAGTGTCTTGAAAGTAGAAATCTTATATCTCAAGGTGTTCATGTACTAGGAATTTATTGAGGCAACCAGAGAACCCAGCGTGACATTTTTGGTAGCCAAGTTTGACGGTATATTGGGTCTTGGATTCCAGGAGATTTCAGTTGGAAATGCTGTTCCAGTTTGGTACGTGGACAGTATTTAGTTTGCTCTCTTTCTTTCCCACAAACGAGATTCATGGTCTACACAATTCTCTTTTCCGGATGAGGTTTAACACATTGAAGGATTAAATTTCCATAAATGCAGGATAGGCTGGATGTCTCTTTTTGTTTAAATTTGATTTGACATTCATCTGGGCAGCATCTCCTGTCTTTTCCAGGTACAACATGGTCAAACAGGGTCTTATCAAGGATCCTGTCTTCTCATTTTGGCTCAACCGAAATACAGAGGAAGAACAAGGCGGAGAAATCGTATTTGGTGGGGTTGATCCTAATCATTATAAGGGAGAAATAACTTATGTCCCAGTCACACAGAAAGGTTATTGGCAGGTTTGTCATTCCGTCAATTCGTTACTATGTATGTTCATGTTTCGTACAAATGCTATCTTAATCTTAGTAATATGTATGGCAGTTTGATATGGGTGATGTTCTTATCGATGGTAAAGCTACTGGTATGTTTTGCTCTGTACCTTTTGAATTGGATTGCCTAATTTCGGGAATATAGATGAAGGCTATGTGCCTGGATATAGCCTTCCTTTGAGTTTTTAACATGAACATATCGGGTGTAGGTTACTGTGAAAGTGGGTGCTCTGCAATAGCGGATTCAGGGACTTCTCTTTTGGCTGGTCCAACGGTATTATCTATAGCCTTGATTTTGGACATATCGCTTTTTTGTTATGTTTTTGTTATTTGTTTCCACCATCAAAGTCAACCACAATTCGATTGTTGATTTCCTTGTTCCTTTGAACCTTCAACAGTTTGCTCAGCAAGAAAAGTAACATTTTCCTAAGATTCATGAGTTAAATAGAACGAATCCAGCGTCTGATCTGTGTTGTGTTTTAATTTTTCACCACAGAGAGGATGTTAGTGAAATTGGTTTTTCATTTCTGAGGTTACCTTTGGATATACCATCTTAGCTTATCACTGGGCCGAAGTCTGTAAATCTGCTTTCTCTTTCCTGTCTTTCAGTTTAATATGTGTAAAGCTGCCTCAGTAGGTACTTGTTGTTTTGTGTTACTTGCGTATATTACGCTTCAACGAGGATGATGCTTTTACTTCTGCTTTTGTCCTGGTGGTCTGTCGACTTATTTATTTACCCCTCTTCTATTTGAAAGAAAATTATCCAACCCGAAAACTGTAGCCAGGTTTTATCCTGTTGACTTGGAAACGTTGACAATATATGATGTAAAAAATCTGCTGCCTTTTGTCTCTACAATCAGGGGCGGACTCACATTTACCCAAACGGTATCATCCGACACCGCTTGGTTGAATATTTTTACTATATAGACATATATGTGAGAAAAAAAATAGAACGTAATATAAATTATAAATGACCATTTATGCATGTAGCTGTCTCTGGTGTAATGGTCAAGAACTGTTTTTTCTCTACTTGACTTGATGTCGTGGGATCGACCTCAGCGGAAGGCATTTTTTGATTTCAAATTTTTTATCATGGTCCGTTTAAAAACTAGAGTTTATATAGAGTTGAACCTTCAATATCATCTTAGAAAAACAACTAAATCTGTGGGACATGACGACTTCCACATTATAAGTGATAAAAAATTTATTTGAATGCATAAAGGAAGTTGTTTAAGCATACATCATGTAATTTAGAATAATAATTTTGTAAAAATTAGACACCGCTTACTAAAAGTTTTGTGTACGCCCTTGTCTACAATTGTGCGATTACAACACTTCCAAGGTTGAGCAATCTTTATTCCATCCCTTTCCGTACAGACCATAATCACTATGATTAATCAAGCCATTGGAGCCTCTGGAGTTGGTAGCCAACAATGCAAATCTGTAGTGGAGCAGTACGGCCAGACGATCATGGATTTGCTGTTAGCAGAGGTGAGCATTCAACTGTGTAACTGCAATTTCATTTGTTTGATATGCAGTTTCCTGTGCAGTTACAGCAAAATGACACTTGGCAATCTAGTTGCCTTTCCTGGTTATCTAATTGGTCAGCATTTAAACAGGCACATCCAAAGAAGATTTGCTCACAGGTTGGAGTATGCACTTTTGATGGAAACCGCGGAGTTAGGTTAGTCTTCAGGCTCTCTCTGCCCCTTCACGTGAACATATGGTGCATTTGGTTAATCCATAAATTGATATAAATACTGAATAATTCTGTGGCCTTTTTTCTGCAGTATGGGAATTGAGAGTGTTGTAGACGAGAAAGCTGGCAGATCCACAGGACTGCAGGATGGTATGTGCTCTGCTTGTGAAATGGCGGTCATATGGATGGAGAATCAACTGAGACAAAACCAGACTCAAGATCGCATATTAAACTATGTGAATGAGGTAAAACATCTGTCACTGCAATTTTCTCCTTTTCTTTGAGAACAATGCTGACTGACTGACAGCTTTGCGAGCGTCTCCCAAGCCCATTGGGGGAATCAGCTGTTGACTGTGGAAAGCTTTCTTCAATGCCTAAAGTCTCTTTCACAATTGGTGGCAAAGTGTTTGATCTCTCCCCAAATGAGGTATGCTTTATAATGGTGTTTGCGAGTAATAAACTTTGCTATGCCTCTTGTTATTCAACATTGTCAAAGAGAGAAAAACTAAGTGGCTCATCATAGAGTCTTTTTGTGGCGTTACAACTAATTGTCATATTACAAAACCGATTCTAGTGTTTAAGGTTTCCAGTTTCTACAGAGAAGTAGATGTTTGTTGTCATCAAGAAGTACTTCTATATTTTTGAGGTTGTGAGTATTTCGATTTTACATCAATTTAGATGTCTCATTTTCCAACTAAGTAATCTAAGAAAACCTCCATACGATCTTTGTGCCGTGAAAAAGTTACTCTTTGCTATTTTTATGGAAGTGTATTACTTGATGACCTTGCTATTGCAAGCCACTTGAGAAGGTCCAATGAATAGAGATTTAGATGTCGTCGCCCCCTCGCCCCCAACCCCCCCCC
>MU734374.1:0-18554 GCA_026770625.1 Nicotiana glauca | reverse complement strand
CCAAAAAAAAAAAACATTATGTCTGGATGATTCAGCATAGAACAATTTTCTTCCTTCATAGGCAGGCGTCAACACCCCACTCGTGGGATTCCACTGGGTTGTTGTTGTTGTTGTTGATTCAGCATAGAACAAATCTTACAAAGAAGAAAATTCATCAAGGGTACGCCAAATCAATTTGATCACTCACATTTTTTCTAATTGTTTGTTTTGTGGTTTAGTAAAATAAAGAGATTGAGCTTTGAATAATTCAGGATAGACCACATCTTACAAAGGAAAAAATTCAAATGCGACACCAAATCACTTGACCATACACAAAACTTTTCTTTACCAGACCATCACTCTAGTCTTTTCCTGCCCTTTCAACAAATTTTATTCAAGAATGAGAGTAAAGTTGTAATCAGATATGTGGTTCTGTTTACTTGTTTCAGTTGTCTGTTTAACTTGCTGACCTAGATTGATCTATATTCTAATTTTGGATTCTTTTCCCGTGATCAGTACATACTCAAGGTGGGCGAGGGTGCAAAGGCACAATGTATTAGTGGTTTCACTGGCTTGGACATTCCTCCTCCCCGCGGACCTCTCTGGTAAAGTTATCTTTTTTATGTTCTCTCTATTTTAGTTTATAAATATGCTTTTTGAGATAAATATCAGCAATGTAGTTAATCCAACAATAAGCATAATCCGACTTATAGAGCTACGGCACAATTAAACCCGAGCCAGCAATTCTTTTGTTCACCGAGTTCTCTATGGTATTCCTTTGGTTACAGGATCTTGGGTGATGTTTTCATGGGTCGATATCACACAGTCTTCGATTATGGCAAACTCAGAGTTGGATTTGCTGAAGCAGCTTAATAAAACCAATGACCCTACATTCACCCCCTTCTATAGCTGCTCCCAGATATAGCAAATGGGATTGAGATGTATGAACACTCTAAGGTGTTGGAAAAACTATACTTGTAAATATTTCCTTCTATCTTCGACTCCGAGATGTAGCACTGCTACTATGTCCTTTGTGCTTTTAGCTGTTTGTGTTATTTTGCTAGTAATTTAAAATCAGGTGAATGTGCTTAAGGTTGTGTCGTATGATTTATGATTCTATTGTCAATGCAGCAGGATTCATGATGTTGATACTAGTGTTTGCCATTAATAAATTAAGAGAAGTTATATAGGAACCCTTATTCTTTGTCCTACATCTGCATAATATGCGCTATTCTTCGAGTTGTTAGATAAACGGTACATAAACGCCTCAATTCAAGCTAGTTGGAATTGGATATCCATACGGACAATTTTTTTTTTTTTTTTTTTTATTGCGAAACGTTAGATTCAAATTAGACATTTAATGACCAAAACTTAGTTACAATACACTATTAATGGATATCATTTATATAGGTCTTTTCTTCCTTTGTACCTGTTTTATGTTATATATGTCTGAATGTATTATTAAGAGATTGTAGGTATTTTCAGATAATTTTCTTTTAGATCTTTCTCGTCTCCTTTTATCACCTCCGATCATAGTTTTGACTTTTAATATAAACTGTAAGCACAAGAAATGTATACCATCTCTAAATATAGAGAAAATGTTCTTTTGTATTTTAGTCATGGAAATATAGCTCATAATCGTTTAGCATTTGGTTTTTCTAATGCCGTATAATCTATTATTATTATCAAACGTCTATATCATAGAAGGGCTAAGATTTTTGACTGCTTTATAGTCTATTTGCAAGTTTCTAAAATCTACTTATTTTATGAAGTACTTTTAAAAAAAGTAATTTTGGTGAGAAACAGTTTGTGTTTGGTTAATTAATTTGAAAAGCACTTTTGAGCAGTAATTAATGTTTGACCAAGCTTTTGAAAACTACTTCTAAGTGTCTTTTTCTCAAAAGTGTTTCTCATAAAAGTACTTTTGGAGAGAAGCTACTTTTTTCTGCTTCTCAAAAACTGCTTCTGCTTCTCCTCAAAAGCACTTTTTTCCCTTTTAAAAGCTTGGCCAAACACCTCAATTTTTGGCCCAAAAAATAGCTTGGCCAAACAGGCTATAAGTATGATTGTCCAAAATCCCGCCTCGGGTGTCCTGAGGGCACCTAGTCTTTAGACGAGGTAAGCCGATTACTTACAATAATTAAGTCAATTTAACAATGATATTCTAAAACGGAGTTTAATATAAAAATCAAAATAAAGGTGAACTAGCCAACGCGACAATAATCACAACAACCTCTCAAGACTTGGTAATATGGAGTCACGATCTCTAGCTGAATACATAGAAGATCTCAAAAATTTAAATATAATACCGTTTGGATAACAAGCTGACAGTACAATTAAAAGGAATATTAAATGTTTGTATTCTCTACTAGACTAGAGTTACTTTGGAAAGGGGTAGCTACAATTGAGTAGTTATAGTGAACGGGTACTCGAGTTAATCTCCTTGGTTAGAGAGTTATAACTTAAAATTGCTCATTCAAGTTAGTGAAATTTTGAGGCAAACCCTACAGGGGTAGGTCATGATTTTTCCTTGAGTAATTAGGTTTACCATGTAAAAATTACTATGTTATTTAATTTTCGCACTTCATTTTCTCTTTGTGTCATTGGGCATGTGATGACCCAGCCAGTCGTCTCATGTATTGCCGCTATGTTTTCCCCATTTATGCTTCTTATTGCTATGTCAGTGACCTGGTTGGTTGGCTCGAGTTTGGAAAGGATTTGGTAAGGTTTGAGACACTTAGTCTCTTTTGAGAAAGCTTAAGTTCGAAAAGTAAATCAAATATTGACTTATGTATTAGACGGATCGGATATGAGTTCTGATAGTTCATATCGCTTCGGGAGGTGATTTGGGACTGTCACGATCCGGATTTCCCACCCTCGGGAGTAGTGATGGCGCCTACTAATAGGAGCTAGGCAAGCCAACCAAATTTACTTCTTTTAGCAATAATCGTCCATTTAATGAAAACAAAACATAATATGATAAAGCAGAAGTCTCAAACATAATTAACTGAAAAGAAATACGAAAGTTTAACAAAATCCTCTACCCAAGATTGGTGTCACAATACTCACGAACGTCTAGAAAATACTAAATACAAGGTTTGAATGAAACATAAAACTTTCTGCTTCAGTACAAGATGATAACAAACTGAATAAAATAGAAAGGGACTCCGGGCCTGCGGACGTCAGCAAGGCTACCTCGAATGTCCGTGGACTGAAGTCAGCTCCCAATCAAGTACTGATTTCCAAAAGCTGCTGCTCCAGCACTGTGATTTGTGGAAAAAGATGCACAGAGTGTAGCATCAGCACAACCGACACCATGTGCTGGTAAGTACCTGGCCTAACCCTGACGAAGTAGTGACGAGGCTAGACCAGACTACCAAATAAGCCTGTGCAGATATATATACAAGTACAACGAAATAATAGTGAAAAGTAAACAATTAAAGTTGGGAGGGGGAACATGCTTATGGGGTAGCAAGATAAAACAGAATATCAGGAATAACAAAAAAAACTACATTTGATTTCTTCTAACACAAAATAAGGGAAAACAAACCACTTTCACTTGTTTCAATTTCCTCTCGTTGCAGGAGTGCAACACGATCCCATTTTCTCATATCATATGGTAGGCGTACCACACGATCCCATTTCATAATACTACGTGGTAGGTGTACCACACGTTTCCATTTCATAACATTACATGGTAGGCGTACCATACGTTCCCATTTCATAATGTCTCGTGGTAGGCGTACTACACGCTCCCATTTTCTTTCAACACAATATCACAGAGAAATCCCGACAAGGGAGTAAGGTAACATGGTAAATTATCGGCAAGGGATCAAGACAATACAATAAGTTGCCCGGCAAGGGAACAGGATATCAATTCAACTATCCTAGCAAGGAAGATCCAGATATAACCAAACTTATTCAATTTCTACTTAACACAACTAAATCAATACTCAGTCTCAATAATTACTGGCTCAGTGTTAAAGATTTCCAACCAAGTCCTCATAACCAACAATTAAGAATTCGATAATTTAGCAATTTAGGACTTACGGTCATGCTAGATACCAGTGTATAGATACTCGTCATCATGCCTATACACCGTACTCGACAAATATCAATTAGCAAATAAGACTCTACTCCTATTCCCTCAAGCCAAAGTTAGACCAAACACTTACCTCAACTCTCACGGCTAACTCAATTCACAACTACCGCTTTCCCCTTCGAATTCTGCTCTAACTCAACCAAATCTATGCATTAAGGACTTCATGTTATCACTATGTGCTAAACAATTCAAACCCAATGACTAATTATAGCTTTTTCGTCAATTTACTCCAAAAGGTCAAAAATGTCCCCGGGCCCACATTGTCAAAACCCGAGGATCGAACCAAAACTCGATTACCCATTCCCCCATGAACTCAAATATATAAGTTATTTTGGAATCGGACCTCGAATTGAGGTCCAACACCCCCAATTTTAGAAAACCTAGTTCTACCCTAAATTCCCAAATTTTCCCCATTGAAATCTTTGTTTTGAAGTTGAAATTATATTTAAAGATGTTAAAGATTAAAGAAAATAAGTTAGGAATCACTTGCCAATCGTTTTGAAGAAGAAGAATTGTTTGGAAAATCGCCTCTTGTGTTTTGGGTTTTGAAAAAGTGAAAAATGACTGAAAATACCGACCTTTTTATACCCTACTGAAAGCTTAGCACGGACCGCGCAAAGACGTACCGCGGCCGCACTGAGGAGCTGGAAATTTCACCCTCTCTGAACCCACCCAACGCGGACCGTGCTGATATGGCACGCGGCCGCGCTGGTCGACCTAAAACCACTGGCCCTCTGATCCTAGCCACGCGGACCGCGCAAGAATGCACCGCGGCCGCGCGGCTTCCAGCGAGGACCGCACGGAGGCTACCGCGGGCGCGCTGGAGCCTGCAACTCCCTGAACCTGCAACACCTGATATCTTGTAAGTCTAAGACCTCCCGGGCCTACTCAAAACACACCCGAGCCCTCGGGGCTCCAAATCGAACATACATATAAACTCAAAAATATCCTACAGACTTATCAGTACGATCAAATCGCCCAAATAACACCATAATCATCAAATTAGGCCTCAATACCCATGATTTCCTTCCAATTTCTATAAAACATCAAGTTTAGAGTTTCTAGTTCAAAACACGTCAAATGAAGTCCAAATTCAACCAAACTTTATAGAAATTGCTTAAACCATATATAAGACTTGTACTGGGCGTCGGAACCAAAATACGAGCCCGATACCACAGTCTTTTAATCAAATTCACTTTAAAAATTCCTTAATTATTTTCAGAAAATAATTTCACATGAAAATTCATTTCTCGGACTTGGGACCTCGGAATTTGATTCCGGACACACACCCAAGTCCCGTATTTTCCTACGGACCCTACGGGACCGTCGAATCACAAGTCGAGGTCTGTTTTCCCAAAAAGTTGACCGAAGTCAAACTTAATCAATTTAAATATCAAAATTCATTATCTTTCTCACAATTTCATATTTAGTCTTTCCGGCTATGTGCCAGGATCATGCACACAAATTGAGGCAACCCCAAGTGGGGTTTTCACGGCCTTATAAGTACAGGGTGAGTAGGAATACGGGTGATGACCCTTTGGGTTGTCACATTCTCCACCTCTAAAATAACCGTTCGTCCTCGAACGGACAAAAGAAAGAAGTACCTGAGTCAGGAAAAAGATGGGGATAACGGCTCCGCATATCAGACTCAGACTCCCAGGTCGATGCCTCAGTAGGCTAACCCCTCCACTGAACACAAACAAAAGGAAAACTCTTGGACCTCAACCGACGAACCTGCCAGTCTAGAATGGCTACCAGCTCCTCCTCATAGGATAAGTCCTTGTCGAACTGGACAGTACTGAAGTCTAACACATGGGTAGGATCACCGTGATACCTCCGAAGCATAGATACATGGAAAATCGGATGCACGGCTGATAAGCTAGGCGGCAACGCAAGTCTATAATCCACCTCTCCCACTCGATCGAGAATCTCGAACGAGCCAATGAACCTAGGGCTAAGCTTGCCCTTCTTCCCAAATCTCATCATGCCCTTCATAGGCGACACTCGGAGCAATACCCGGTCACCAACCATGAAAGCTAAATTTTGGACCTCACGGTCTGCATAACCCTTTTGCCTAGACTGAGCTGAACGAAGCCTCTCCTGAATGATCTTGACCTTATCTAAGGCCTGCTGAACCAAATCCCTACCTATCAACCGAGCCTCTCCCGGCTCAAACCAACCAACCGGAGACCGACATCGCCTAACATATAAAGCCTCATAGGAGCCATTTGGAAGATCAACTGGTAGTTGTTTCTATAAGCAAACTCCGCCAAAGGCAAGAACTGATCCCACGAACCTCCGAAATCAATAACATAAGCTCGGAGCATATCCTCCAAAATCTGGATAGTCCGCTCGGATTGACCGTCCGTCTGGGGATAAAATGCTGTGCTCAAATCTACCCGTGTGCCCAATCTTGCTGAACTGCTCTCCAGAAGCGTAGGGTAAACTGCGTACCCCGATTCGAAATGATAGACACGGGCACACCATGAAGGTGAACAATCTCTCGAACATAGATCTCAGCGAGTCTCTCAGTAGAATATGAGACTGCCACATGAATAAAATGCGCTGACTTGGTCAGTCTACCAACAATAACCCATATCGCATCAAACTTCTTCCGAGTCAACGGAAGTCCAGTAACAAAATCCATGGTAATCCGCTCCAATTTCCACTCGGGAAGCTCAATCTTCTAATGTAACCCACTAGGCCTCTGATGCTCGTACTTAACCTGCTGACAATTCAAACAATGAGCTACATATGCAACAATATCTTTCTTTATTTTACGCCACCAATAGTGCTGCCTCAGGTCATGATACATCTTCGCGATGCCCGGATGAATAGAATTCCGGGAACTATGGGACTCCGCTAAGATCAACTCTCGAATCCCATCAACATTGGGCACATAAACTCGCTCCTGCAATCTCAAGACACCGTCATCATCCAAGGTCACCTTCTTGGCACCTCCAAGCCGTACCATGGCTCTCAGGACACACAAATGGGGATCATCAAACTACCGGTCACGGATATGCTCCAATATAAAGAACAAGCAACCGTGCAAGCCAACACTCGGCTAGGTTCAGAAATATCCAATATCATGAATCGATTGGCCAAGGCCTAAACATCCAAAGCAAGCGGCCTCTAGCTGACCTGAATATACGCAAGACAGCCCATGCTGGCAGACTTTCTACTCAATGCATCGGCCACAACATTGGTTGTTCCTGGGTGGTACAAGATAGTAACATCATAATCTTTCAACAACTCCAACCATCTTCTCTGCCTCAAATTCAACTCCTTCTGCTTGAACAAATACTGAAGTCTCTTGTGATCAGTGTACACCTCACACGTCACACCATATAGATAATGCCTCCAAATATTCAATGCATGAACAATGGCTTCCAACTTTAGATCATGAACCGGATAATTCTTCTCGTGGATCTTCAGCTGCCTCGAAGCATAGGCAATGACTTTGCCGTCCTGCATCAATATTGCACCAAGCCCAATATGGGAAGCATCACAATAGACTGTATAAGGCCCTGAACCTGTGAGCTCCCCTCACACTCGTCTGACCATCTAAACTGGGCACCCTTCTGGGTCAACCTGGTCATCGGGGCTGTAATTGACGAGAACCCCTCCACGAACCGGCGGTAGTGCCTGCTAACCCCAAGAAACTCTAAATCTCTGTAGCTGATGCTGGTCGAAGCCAGTTCTTGACTGCCTCAATCTTCTTCGGGTCCACCTGAATACCCTCTGCTGATACAATGTGACCCAGAAATGCAACCGAACTCAACCAGAACTCACACTTCGAGAACTTAGCATATAACTGACTATCCTTCAGAGTCTGAAGACCACTATGAGGTGCTGCTCGTGCTACCCCTAACTGTGGGAGTATATCATAATATCATCAATAAATACTATCACGAACAAGTCAAAATAAGGCCTAAACACTCAGTTCATCAACTCCATAAATGCTGTTGGGGCATTGGTCAACCTAAAGGACATGACCAGGAACTCATAATGCCCATACCGAGTGCGGAATGTTGTCTTAGGGACATCGAACGCCCTAATCCTCAGCTGATGGTAGCCAAATCTCAAATCTATCTTTGAAAACACCTTCGCACCATGAAGCTGGTCGAATAAATCGTCGATCCTCGGCAGCGGATACTTGTTCTTTATCGTCACTTTGTTCAATTGTCAGTAATCAATGCACATCCTCATCGAACCATCCTTTTTCTTCACAAATAACACCGGCGCACCCCAAGGCAAAACGCTGGGTCTTATGAAACCCTCCTTAAGCAAATCCTACAACTGATCCTTTAACTCTTTCAACTCTGGCGGGGCCATGCGATACGGCGGGATGGAAATGGGCTGAGTGCCCGGAGACAGATCAATACATAAATCAATATCCCTGTCGGGCGGTATACCTGGCAGGTCTGAAGGGAAAACCTCAGGGAACTCCTGAACAATAGGAACAGAATCAATAGAAGGGACCTCTGCGATGGAATCGCGAACATACGCCAAATAAGCTAAACACCCCTTCTCGACCATGCGTCGAGCCTTCACATATGATATAACCCTGCGGGTGGCATGACCTAGGGTCCCTCTCCACTCTAATCGAGGCAAATCTGGCAAAGCCAAGGTCACGGTCTTGGCGTGATAATCCAAGATAGCATGATAAGGGGACAACCAATCCATCCGTAATATAACATCGAAATCCACCATGTCTAAGAGCAACAAATCAACACGGGTCTCAAGACCCCCAAACACTACCACACAGGAACGATGCACTCAGTCGACCACTATAGAATCACACACCGGTGTAGATACATAAACAGGAATACTCAAAGCAATGCTAGGCATGACCAAGTACGATAGAAAATAGGACGACACATACGAATACGTAGACCCAGGGTCAAATAGCACTGAAGCTCCTCTATCACAGACCAGAATAGTACCTGTAATAACTGCATCTGAAGACTCAGCCTCTGGCCTGGCTGGAAGAGCATTACACCGGGGCTGGGCCCCACCTTCCTAAATTATATCTCTGGGACGATCAGCTGCTGGCTGGCCATTACATCTGGCAGTCCGAGCTTTACCTCTATGATATCTACCTCCACCTCTATAGCCTTTACCCCTGCCTCTAGCTGGCTGGGCAGGCTGTGGAACCTCCGGTGCCTGAATCATAGCACGAGAACTCTGATGCTGAGAGCTGTTAGAAGCTCGAGGGCAATACCTAGCAATGTGCCTCGTGTCGCCACATGTGAAACAAGCCCTCGGCCACTAGGAATAACAAAGTAGTGGTGCACTGATAGGTCCTGGTGGTGCACTGATAGGTGCTGGTGGTGCTCTGAAAGACTGCTGATCAAGACAATGTGGCTGAGAACCACTACCACCTGAAGTACCATGAGAAACCTGAAGAGCTGACTAAAAGGGCCTAGGAGGATGGCCTCTACCATAAGAATGTCTACCTCCAGACGAGGTACCACTGAATCTACCTGAGTGACGGGACCTATTGTCTGACCCATGACCACCTCCCTGTGATAGAGCCATCTCAACTCGGCGGGCCGCATTGGCCGCCTCCTGAAAATAAATCTCACTCCCAGCTCCCACAGCCATCTGGAGATGGATCGGCTGAATCAAACCATTAATAAACATCCGCACCCTCTCTATCTCTCTCGGTGGGGAGTATAACAATAACATGGCGGGCTAAATCAATGAACTGGGTCTTATACTGAGTGACTGACATGGAGCCCAGCTGAAGGCGCTCAAACTGCCTGTGAAGAGCATCTCGCTGAGTAACTGGGAGAAACTTCTCCAAAAACAACTCTGCAAACTGGTCCCAAGTCGAGAATGGCGACCCTGCTGGTCTGGCTAAACAATAGTCTCTCCACCAAGTCTTGGCGGATCCTGCTAGATGAAAGGTGGCAAAGCCGACCCCATTGGTCTCCACAATACCCATAGTCCAAAGAACCTCATGGAAGATATATAACAAATCCTGGGGGTATTCCAAAGAAGCACCGCTGAATGTGGTGGTGAAGAGCTTGGTGAACCTATCCAGCCTCCACAAAGCATCTGCGGACATAGCCGCTCCATCGCGGGTCTAAGTCACAATACCCGGTTGAACTGCCATAGCTAGCTGAACCACTGGAACCTGAGCCTGGGGAGCTACTTGCTCCGGAGTACGTGTAGTAGGAGTCTTAACTCCTCCTCCATCTTGAGAAGTGGCTGGTGCTATTGGAAGCAAACCCGCTCGAGTGACGCTCTCCATAAGGCCTACCAATTTGACCAAAGCGTCCTAAAGAACAAGGGTGGCTATGAACCCCTCTGGGACCTGAGCTGGGCGCACCGGAGCTGCTGGGGCTGGAACCTCCTCGTCATAATTAACCTGAAGCTCCACCTCTAGGGCTTCTGCTCGGGGCAGAGCTCTGCCCCTGCCTCGGCCTCGCCCTCTCCCCCTAATTGGAGCTGCTGCTGGGGGCTCGGGCAGCTGCACGGTAGAAGAGGAAGTACGTGTTCTCGCCATCTGTGAAAGAACAGAGTAGGAAGACAATCAGTATTTGAGAAACAGAATCGCACGACAAGAAAGAAAAAAGTGAAATTTTCCTAACTCTGTAGCCTCTGGGGATAAATACAAACGTCTTTGTACCAATCCCTCAGACTCTGCCGAGTTTGTCCGTGAGTTGTGAGACCTGTGTAACCTAGTGCTCTGATACCAACTTGTCACGACCCGAATTTCCCACCCTCGGGATTCGTGATGACGCCTACTAATAAGAGCTAGGCAAGCCAACCTAATTTACTTCTTTTAGCAATTATCATCCACTCAATGAAAACAAAACATAATATGATAAAGCGGAAGTCTCAAACATAATTAACTGAAAGAAATGCGGAAGTTTAACAAAATCCTGTACCCAAGACTGGTGTCACAATACTCATGAACATCTAGAGAAACTAAATACAAGGTTTGAATGAAACATAAAACTGTCTGCTTCGGTACAAGATGATAACAAACTAAATAAAACAGAAAGGGACTCGGGGCCTGCGGACGTCAGCAAGCTAGAATGTCTGTGGACTGAAGTCAACTCCCAATCAACTACTACTGCCAAAAAGCTGCTGCTCCGGCACTGTGATCTGTACAAAAATATGCACAGAGTGTAGCATCAGCATAACCGACCTCATGTGCTAGTAAATGCCTAGCCTAACCCCGGCGAAGTAGTGACAAGGATAGACCAGACTACCAAAGAATCCTGTGCAGATATATATACAAGTACAACGAAATAATAGCGAAAAGTAAACAATTAAAGCTGGGAGGGGGAACATGCTTATGGGGTAGCAGATAAAATAGAATATCAGGAATAATAAAAGAAAACTACATCTGATTTCTTTTAACACAGAATAAGGGAAAACAAACCACTTTCACTTGTTTCAATTTCCTCTCGTTGTAGGCGTGCAACACGATCCCATTTTCTCATATCACGTGGTAGGCGTACCACAAAATCCCATTTCATAATACTACGTGGTAGGCGTACCACACGTTCCCATTTCATAACATTACGTGGTAGGCGTACCACACGTTCCCATTTCATAATGTCTCGTGGTAGGCGTACCACACGCTCCCATATCCTATCAATACAATATCACAGAGAAATCCCGACAAGGGAGTAAGGTAACATGGTAAATTCTCGGCAAGGGATCAAGACAATACAATAAGTTGCCCGGCAAGGGAACAGGATATCAATTCAACTATCCCGGCAAGGGAAATCCAGCTATAACAAAACTTATTCAATTTCTACTTAACACAATTAATTCAATACTCAGTCTCAACAATCACTGGCTCAGTATTAAAGATTTCCAACCAAGTCCTCATAAACAACAATTAAGAATTCGATAATTTTGCAATTTAGGACTTACGGTCATGCTCAACAGCAGTGTATAGATACTCGTTACAATTCCTATACACCATACTCGACAAATAGCAATTAGCAAATAAGACTCTACTCCTATTCCCTCAAGCCAAAGTTAGACCAAACACTTACCTCAACTACCATGGGTAAATCAATCCACAACGACCGCTTTCCCCCTCCAATTCGGCTCCAACTCAACAAAATCTATGCAATAAGGACTTCATGTTATCAATATGTGCTAAACAATTCAAACCCAATGACTAATTATAGCCTTTTCATCAATTTACTCCAAAAGGTCAAAAATGCCCCCGGGCCCACATGGTCAAAACCCGAGGTTCGAACCAAAATCCGATTACCCATTCCCTCATGAACTCAATCATATAAGTTATTTTGGAATCGGACCTCGAATTGAGGTCCAACACCCCCAATTTTAGAAAACCTAGTTCTACCCTAAATTCCCCAGTTTTCCCCTTGAAATCTTTGTTTTGAAGTTGAAATTATGTTTAAAGATGTTAAAGAGTAAAGAAAATAAGTTAGAAATCACTTACCAATCGTTTTGAAGAAGAAGAATCATTTGAAAAATCGCCTCTTGTGTTTTGGGTTTTGAAAAAGTGAAAAATGACTGAAAATCCTGACCTTTTTATACCCTACTGATGGGTCAGCGCGGACCGCGCAAAGATGCATCGCGGTTGCGCTGAGGAGCTGGAAATTTCACCCTCTGTGAACCCACCCAGCGCAAACCGTGCTGATATGGGACGCGGCCGCGCTGGTCGACCTAAGACCACTGGCCCTCTGAACCTAGCCATGCGGACCGCGCAAAAATGCACCGCGGCCGCGCGACTTCCAGCGCGGACCGCACGGAGGCTACCGCGGGCCCACTGGAGCCTGCAACTCCTTGAACCTGCAACACCTTATATCTTCTAAGTCTAAGACCTCCCGGGCCTAGTCAAGACTCACCCGAGCCCTCGGGGCTCCAAACCGAATATACATATTAACTCAGAAACATCCTACAGACTCATCCGTGCGATAAAATCGGCCAAATAACACCATAATCATCAAATTAGGCCTCAATACTCATGATTCCCTTCCAATTTCCATAAAACATCAAGTTTAGAGTTTCTAGTTCAAAATACGTCAAATGACGTCAAAATTCAACCAAACTTTACAGCAATTGCTTAAACCATATATAAGACTTGCACCGGATGTCGAAACCAAAATACGAGCCCGATACCACAGTCTTTTAATCAAAATCACTTTCAAAATTCCTTAATTATTTTCAGAAAATAATTTCACATGAAAATTCATTTCTCGGACTTGGGACCTCAGAATTTTATTCCGGGCACACACCCAAGTCTCGTATTTTCCTACGGACCCTCCGAGACTATTGAATCACGAGTCCGGGTCCGTTTGCGCAAAACATTGACCGAAGTCAAACTTAATCAAAATAAATATCAAAATTCATTATCTTTCTCACAATTTCATATTTAGACTTTTCGGCTACGCGCCCAGATCGTGCACACAAATCGAGACAACCCCAAGTGGGGTTTTCACGGCCTCAAAAGTACAGGGTGAGTAGGAATACGGGTGATGACCCTTTGGGTCGTCACAGGGACTTAGGAGCATGATCGGAATGAGTTTTGGAGGTCAGGAGTAGATTTAGTCTTGAATTGGCGAAATTGGATTTTCTGGCAATTTCCAGTTGATAGGTGAGATTTTGATATAGGGGTCGGAATGAAATTCCGAGGGTTGCAGTAGTTCTGTGGTGTCATTTGGGATGTGTGTGCAAAATTTAAGGTCATTCGGACGTGGTTTGGTTGGGTTTTTTTATCAAAAGCATTATTTAGAAGAATTTGGAATTCTTATGCTTGAATCAGATGCGAATTGGGTGTTTTGATGTTGTTTTGACCGTTCCAAAGGTTGGAACATGTTTGAATGAGGTTATGGGATATGTTGGCACGTTTGATTGAGGTCCCGAGGCCTCCGATGAGTTTCGGGTGGTCAATCGGACCATTTCATGTTGTTTGGAATTGCAGAAAATTGCATATCAGCGTTGCAGAGAAATGGCCTTCACGTTCGAGAGTAGGCCTCACGTTCGCGAAGGGTTAGCTGGTGAAGGCTGAAATTTTAGCCTTCACGTTCGTAAGGAAGGCTCTGTGTTCGTGAAGGGCTGAGTGTTTTAGCATCGTATTCGTGGGTGAAGCTCCGCGTTCGCATAGAGGAAATTGGCCAGCTGGGTTTGAGGTGTTTTGTTCATCACGTTCGCGAGAAAGGGGGTGCATTTGCGAAGAGTAGTCTGAGGAAGCATCGCGTTCGCAATTGCGAAGAGGAAAATTCATGTCAAAGTTGAGTTGTGCTTCGCGAACGCGAGGCGTTGACCGCGTTCGCGAAGAAGGATTTCAGGCCTGGGTAGAAGGTTTAAATAGTCGTCTTGTCCATGATTTTGGGTTTTATTTCCTCCATCGTTGGGCGTTTTTGGAGCTTTTTGAAGAGAATTGATGTGGGATACAAGGGGAATCACTTGGAGGTAAGATTCATGGACTTAAAAGTCGATTCTAATGTGAAATCTACCTAATTAATCATGGACTTTAAGCCTAAAACTGAAGAACTAGGGCTTGGAATTGGAGACCTAGAATTTGGGATTTGAGGGGTCATTTGTGGTTGGATTTTGATGCTTTTGGTATGATTGAACTTGGGAAGTGATAAGGAACCCATTGATGTGATTTTTACCAAAATCCGAGACATGGGCCCGGGGGTCGGGTTATGGTAGTTTCGAGATTTTTTGTATAATTTGATTATTTTCGCTTGGGCTTCGTTCTCTTAGCATATTTTGATGACGTAATTCTAATTTTGGATAGATTCGATGCGAGTGGAGGCCGATTAGAGGGGCAAAGGCATGTCGCAGAGTAGTATTTTCACCGGTTTGAGGTAAGTAACTATTGTAAATCTGGAACTGAGGGTACAAACCCCGGTATTTCGAATTATTTTGATAAATGCGGTGACACACATGCTAGGTGACGAGCATGTGGGCGTGCACCGGTAGGGGTTGTGACTTGGTCCGTCCCGTAGTGACTATTAAACCGCATATTTGAATTGAAATCTTATGATATTCCGTATTTTAGACATTTACACTGTATTATGGGCTATATGCCATATTTGGGACCTTGTGCCAACCTGTTGAGACCCTTAAGGGTATTTTACTATTTTTTCTCAATTTATTTGTTTGAAAGCATATCCTCAGTCATGTTTTACTCTTTTATTATTTAAAACTGGTTTATCACTGTACTTCTTAAATATGAGAACTGTTCGGACTGAGTTCACTGATTCCTACGGTTATGCCCGAGTGGCTGTGAGGTTAATTACTGAGAGAGGTTGAGAACCTAATGGTGAGGATATTTATATATGTATGTATTATGGATCGGGCTGCATGCCGCAGCAATACTTATTTGGATCAGGCTACACGTCGCAGCGATATATATTGGATCGGGCTGCGTGCTGTAGTGATATGACGCTTGGGTTGTAGGAGCCCCTCCGGAGTCTGTACACCCCGAGTGAGCGTAGTCGACTATAAATTATGGATCGGGCTGCACGCCGCAGCGGTTACTATAATTACTAACATTATAAGATATTAATGAGCCTGAGTGCTGAGAGTGAGTACTGAGTGACGAGAGTTGGGTCACGAGTGACTGAGAGGCTGCCCGAGAGGCCATATTTTGAGTGATACCTTGCCCAAGGGGACCTTTTATGATATTTTCACTAATTTCACTCTTCTTTTAAAATAAGCCTATGTTGAGAAATTACTAAGTATATGATTTCTAGTATTCCAATTGAAACTGATGATTTTATGACGAAACTGGTTTTAAACTATGGAGTTTGATATGTTATTCTGTTGTTTATTCACTTATATGATTTTAACTGCTCGTCACTGCTTTCAGACCTTATTTAGTTTAGTTACTTGTTGAGTTGGCGTACTCACGTTACTTGTGTGCAGCTCCAGGTGCCCGAGAAGCAGAGTTAGAGTCCTCAGCATTTTTAGAGGTTTCCAGACATTGCAAGGTAGTTGCATGGCATCCGCAGCCCTGCTTTCCACCTTCTTATCTTGTTCTTTTCCGTATTTTTAGACTTATGATGTGCGAGATAGTCGGTTGTGTATTTAGAGGCTCTAGACTCGTGACACCAGATGTTTGGGCTGTGTTGTCTTATGTTTTTATTGATTTCCGCACATTTTAGTTGTTTTAGACACTTCTTATGGAAATTTGGCATTCAAACCCGTGATAGAAAAATGATTTTATGAAAGGAATTCGTTGTGGTTATATGGTTAGGTTGGCTTGTCTAGTAATGTGATAGGCGCCATCACGACCAGGCATTTGGGGTTGTGACAGGGCAAGACACAATTCAACCCCCTTCCTCCCCACCTCCTCCCTTTTTGTGTCTAAGAGAACTCTAAAATAACAATTTATTTTTACAAACATGAAAACCCTTTAAGAATAGCTATGAGTAGAACCTTTGTTTATATAGAGATAGAACATTAGTTATAATATTCTCCTCTTTCTTACCATCCCCTTTTAAATAGCTATATACTTACATTAAGTGGGTCGCAAAAACTTTTGATTAAAGACTGTTAAGCACTCACTATGTATAAGACTTCATTATTGTCATAGTCTTTTAATGTAATAATCCAACTGGTTGTTTGCTTTCTAGATCCATATTCCCCTATTTCAGACTTCCCATATGTGCTTTTATTATTTTATGACTTGAGAGGATGGTTGGTTTGATTTTGAAAGGGTTCAGGTTAAATTCAAAACAATTAGCTCCTTAATAGTGGCCTAAGATTGCCAAGTTTGACTTGAGTCAACATTTTGAGTAAGGTTCTAATAGGTTTGTATGATAATTTTGGACTTGGGCAAGTGTTCCAATCGAGTTTCGGGCGTACCGGGAGCGTTTCAATGCTTATTGTAGAAAGTTGGCATCTTGAAGGTTTTAGAGTTCCTATATTTGGTTTGAAGTAGACTTTGATGTTATCAATATCTGTTTGGGATTCCAAACCTGGGAATAGGTTTGTATTGTGCTTTGTGACCTATGCGTAAAATTTGGCGTCATTCCGAGTTGTCTAAGTATGATTGTCACAATCAAAAATCCCCCCTTAGGCGTCATGATGGCACCTAGTCTTTAGATTAGGTAAGATGATTACTTACAGTAATTAAGCTATTTTAACAATGATATTCTAAAGTAGAGTTTAATATAAAAATAAAAATAAAGGTGAACAAACTAATGCGACAATAATCACAACAACCTCCCAAGAGTAGGTAATACGGAGTCACGGACTCTAGATGAATACATATAATATCTCTAAAATTTAAATACAATATTTCTTGGATAACAAGCCGACTGTGCAATTAAAAAGAAAAGAACTCCAAGGGAATGCGATGACCAAGCAGCTCTACCTCGAATCCTCGCGATCAAGAAGCTAACTCTATCTAAGTTGGGTATCTCCAATACAAAAATATTCCAAAATATAGTATGAGTACACCACGGTCGATACTCAGTAAGTATCAAGACTAACCTCAGTGGAGTAGTAACGAGGTACAAGTCAAGATAACTACTAGTCAAAATAATATGTCCAACATAGAGGTATAAAGCTAATAATGAAAACACGAATCAGTAAATGGAAACAAGAATCAACATGTCATATAAGTAGTAAAAGCCGAAATGGTCTCACGAAGCCGGTCCCCGGAATAACGTCACAATCCGGATTTTCCACCATCAGAATCATGATGGCGCCTAACTCTTGAATGTTAGGCAAGTCAACAATTACGGTTATAACATATTAACAATTAACCCAAACAGAAATACGTAATAACTAAAACTAAATAGATATAAAGTGTAGAAGTGTTATTACAGAGAAATAATAATACTCCCTCCGGTCCAAAATAAGTGATTTTTTGGATGTTTTCACACGGATTAAGAAATTCATCTTTTAGCATTAATTAGCAATGGAATTGACCATATTAACCTTTACTATCTCACATAAACACTCCTAACACATATTACAACACTATTTACTCCAAGGACAATGTAGAAAAAAAATAATTAATTCATTCTTGAAATCTGAAAAAATTACTTATTTTGGACCACAAGAAAACGGCCAAAAAATCACTTATTTTGGACCGGAGGGAGTAACAGATAAAGACGGGTAAGGGGATACATGCTGAGGGGAATATCAGATTATGACAGTTATAAAGTAAAGAAGCAAGGTAAATATCAAACTTGAATCAATATAAATGATAACACAGTATGAGCACGTGATTTTTGCCCTATAGGAATTACTCGCATAAACTCTAAGAAAATAATTTTTCCCATTATTTGCAATTTTGTAGATTTTTCGTAGGAGTTTTGTTAATTATTTGCATTTGTCTGTGCATGTTTATTTTATGTAAATCATGAAAAAGTAAAAAAATATCATGCATTGCATTTAGGTTTTATCCTACAGTTCCAGGTGTGAGCATGTGATTTTTACCCCAAGTAAAGAATTCCAAAAATTAAAATAAATAAAAGGGAATTAATTAGGAAAACATCAAAAA
>MU734371.1:7531-21706 GCA_026770625.1 Nicotiana glauca | reverse complement strand
CCTCAACCAAAAGCACCAATACCACCTAATACCTTATTCGAACTTGTACCAATCCTTAAATCACCCAAAACAATGACGGAAGCACGAATTAATCAAAGATTCAAGCCTATGAACTTCAAATTCTAACCAAACACACTTTCGATCAAAAACCTATCCAAACCTTGTCCGAATGACCTGAAATTTTGCGCACTCATCCCAAATGACATGACGGAGCTACAGAAACTTCCGGAATTCAAATACGACCCTCGGATCAAAAAATCACTATCGGACCGGAACCTTCAAAAATTCAAACTTCGGCATTTCAAGCCTAAAAGAGCTACGGACCTCCAAATAACATTCCGAACACGCTCCCAACCCCAAAATCACCTAACGGAGCTAATGGAATCATCAGATTTCCATTCCGAGGTTGTCTTCACACTGTTCCGAATACGGACCATTTTTTTCAACTTTTAAGCTCTCATTTAAGGACTAAGTGTCCCAAAATACTTTGAATCCTAGAACCGAACGTCCCGGCAAACCAAAATAGCAGAAATGAACTTAGGGAAAGCAGTTAATGGGGGATCGGGGCGTAAATTCCAAAAACGACCGGCCAGGTCGGTGCAAGGACGTACTTCCCAGATGAAGAAGTATTGTTTGCTGGAGAAGACATTTCAGAAGCATATTCTGGTTGGAGAATGTTCTTTGACGGAGCCGCAAACTTCCAAGGAGTTAGAGTTGGAGCAGTATTAGTTTCAGAATCTGGACAACATTATCCAATCTCAGCGAAACTTTGATTTTCGTTCACTAACCACATGGCGGAATATGAGGCTTGTATACTTGGGCTCAGAATGGCCATTGATATGAACATCCAAGAGTTGTTGGTCATAGGTGATTTAGACTTGCTGATTCATCAAGTACAAGGCAAATAGAATACAAAGAACACAAAAATCCTATCGTACTTACATTGTGTAAAGGAGTTGTGTAAGAAGTTTATCAAGGTGGACTTCAAGCATGTTCCAAGAGTTCAAAATGAGTTTGTAGATGCTTTGGAAACTTTATCTTCCATGATTCAACATCTAGATAAAAACTACATAGACCCAATCAAAGTGAATGTGCAAGATCAACCAGCTTATTGTTTCCATGTGGATAAAGAGCCAGACGGAGAACCATGGTATTATGACATTAAGAGGTATCTCAAGATAGGGGATTACCCTGAAGGAGCAACCAGTACCCAGAAGAGAACGCTTAGGAGATTGGAAAATCACTTTTTCCTAAACGGCAAAATCCTATATAAGAGGACCCCATATTTAGGACTGTTGAGGTGTGTACAGGGAAGCAACCAAGCTGATTGAAAAAAATACACGCAGGAACATGTGGGTCTTACATGAATGGGTTTACTTTGGCAAAGAAAATTCTGCGAGCATGTTACTTTTGGATGACCATGGAAAAAGATTGCATTAGTCTTGTACAGAAATGTCATCAGTGTCAGATCCACGGTGATTTGATTCGAGTCCCACCAAATAAACTCAATGTGACGAGTTCTCCTTGGCCTTTTGCAGCTTGGGGCATGGATGTCATTGGCCCAATTGAGCCTGCCGCATCAAATGGGCATAGATTTATCCTGGTAGCTATTGATTATTTTACAAAGTGGGTAGAAGCCTCTTCTTACAAGTCAGTTACAAAGAAGGTGGTAGCAGATTTTATCCGTAATAAAATTGTTTGCCGATTTGAAATTCCTAAGTCAATCATTATAGATAATGGAGCCAATATCAATAGTGACTTGATGCGAGAAATATGTGATAAGTTCAAGATTACTCACCGAAATTCCACTCCCTATCGACCTCAGATGAATGGAGCCGTTGAAGCAGTCAACAAGAACATAAAGAAGATATTGTGGAAGATGATTAATAACTATAGGCATTGGCATGAGAAGCTACCATTTGCTCTCCTTGGATATCGCACTACAGTCAGAACATCAATTGGGGCAATGCCTTATCTTCTAGTCTATGGAACTGAAGTCGTATTACCAGCAGAAGTTGAAATACCATCTTTGAGGGTCATCCGGGAAGCCGAGCTGAGCAATGCAGAATAGGTGAAGAATAGGTACGAACAGCTAATGCTTATTGACGAGAAGAGAATGAATTCAGTTTGCCATGGTCAACTCTATCAAAACAGGATGGTCAGGGCCTTCAACAAGAAAGTGAAACCATGTCAGTTCAAACCGGGGCAACTGGTTTTGAAGCGCATATTCCCGCACCAAAATGAAGCTAATGAAAGTTTACACCAAATTGGCAAGGTCTGTACATGGTGCATCGGGTATTGACTGGAGGAGCACTAATTTTAGCAAAAATGGATGGTGAAGTATGGCCGCAAGCCCATTAACGCAGATGCAATCAAGAGATACTACGTCTAGAGGCATATCTGGAAACCTCTTTCTTTCCTATGTAATGCTTCTAAATGTAAACGAACTACGTTTAACCTGATTTCCATTTAAGAGGGGATACGTAGGCATCCCTGTGGGTTTGGTCTCATTATAATAAAATTCAATATTTCCCCAAGCTAGAAACTAGGGTAGTTTTTAAAGGTGTCGTCATGAGGAGGCAACAGTCATCGACAAAGGATAGTCAAGCAAGACGAATGACAGGATTTTAGATGAGGACGTTCACTTTGTTTCACAAGCATGTCACAATGCAAAGTTCTGCAACATCTTTATTTTTATAAAAAATTTATGCATATTTTATTTATTAAAATAGATTTTTTTCCACCAAAATTTCCGAACTATTCGTTCGCTAAGATTCAGTGTTGGGCGGAGGTTACAAGTCCAAATAAAGTGAGAAGCGCAAGATTATCAAAGGCCAAAGCATCAAAGTCAACACGAATCAACCTTCCCCCAAAATTCATAATTTTTCTTTTAGTGCAGATTTTCAGGATAGAGGAAGCAGAAAAATCAATAATGAATATAAATACCAAGAGTCTTCGTCGAGCGGTTAGAATTTTCTTTTTATATATATATATATATATAATTTTTTAGAAAACTATACCTTTTGAATGATGATGATGTTTAAAATCTAATTTTGATATTTCTCTAATGATAATTTTGGAGCATTACAAGATTGTCATAACTTTTCAGCTACTAAATTTTTAAATACAAACTACATCGCACACGGTTTTAAATATAATGCCCATTAACTTTCAAATGCACCGCACCATTACTTTCAAATGCACCGCAAATACACTACATCATTGCTTTCAAATGTACTGCACAAATGCGTTCAAATGCATTGCACCATTGTTTTCGAATGCACCACTGCTTGCAAAATACATAATATAAATGCTTTCAAATGCATTGCACTTTTGCTTTCAAAGGCACTACAAATGCATTGCACAAATATTTTAATAAGTACTATATTATTGATTGTAAATTCATAATGCAAATGCTTTCAAATACACTGCACTATCACTTTTAAATGCACCACACAATTGCCTTGCAAATGCACCACAAATATTTTTATTACCTTAAATCATTTGGCTTGGATGCCTCATTTGCATTGATCATTGGCTTAAATGGCCCATTTTTATTAATCATGCGGTTGAATGCTTCATTTTCATAAGTAATCGGAAAGGCACTATTTACATGAATCATTGGCTCAAAGAATTAATTTTTTTTTAAAAAGAAAAAAAATAGTTGGCTTATTTTACAATAAATCAACGGCTTAGATGTGTCATTTTAATAAAGTTATTTTTTATTTTATTATATTTATTTTATTTTATTATTTTTTTTATGACGTATGGCATTTTTATCTTGTTTACTAACAATTTTACCTAGTCTATTGAGCTTAGCAGGAAACTGCGCACCATGGAACTACCTCTTAGCAGTGAACTGGGGCAAATTTGCTAAAGAGGAATATCAAACTCAAAGCAAGGTCAAGGATCTACTTTCTAACTCTACTCCGCCTACGTCCCAAAACACGAGATATGTAGGTGATCCAAATAATTCCAAATTTTGTCATCATATCCACACTATATTTTCTCAATCAATTACTTTTATAATCCCATCATTCCTCAAATATCTCAGTGTCATCATAACTCGACACTGGGGCAGGTTTTGAAATTTTTTTGGATTATTCCATCACACTATGTCACGGTACTGTGTCTCGTAGGGTCCTGCACATAGGTATGTTGTCGACCATATTTTATAATTAGGAGACTATAAGCACCTTTATCACTTTCAACCCCCTCCCCTCCCGTGACCTGTTTCCAACCTTTAAAAAATTTCTTTTCCACATAACTCTCAAATTCATATGGCCGATTCTTATGAAGCCCGAGATATGTAGACAACTCGAAACGGACTTTCCTAAAACCTATTCAATCCTTTCAAAGACCCGTACATGACGGTCGGAACAAATTGGGCTACTATGTTAATTTCTTTGCCAAATTCTTACATCGTCTCCGGTCAAAGAGGGGCAGCTGTTGAATTCTATTTTTGTCCCTCTTTTCTTCTGAATTATTTTTTTGAGCTTCTAATATCACTAATAATATAAGAATAATTATTTTACTATTTTTATCTCAAAATAACGTAATTAGTGTCAACATTCAATTTTGCCATCCTCTTTCGAATTATCTCCCTTTGGCTTCATAATCATATAAATATTAACTTTTACTATATGAAAAATTACCATGTTTACCAAGTATTTTAAACATTGCTAATATTTACGTTACCAAAATCTTTTGGAATTTCGATTCAAACTATATTTTACCATTTTGTTAAATATTTGTTATACTACTTTACCTGTACTAAATATATTCAAGGTTAACTATATTTTTACACTCATCCGATACTTTTCAATGGTACTATTACTTTATTAATTCTATTTTTAATCATCTTATAACCTAAACTCTCACTAAGCTACATGATATAGTTTATTGTTATAATATTACTTTAGCTTAATCATATTCTAAGTATTTAATTTATTGATAGTTTATATTCTATGATTGTTGAAGTCCAAATAATGTATAAGGAAGGAAAGTGGGATGTCCTCATTTTCGAGCGACAGAAGCTCAAATGGAGCTTTTCCTCATATAGCCCAATTCACCACCAACCTGCAATCAGCCCAATTGATACATCTAAATAATTTAGAGCCCAAGGCTTATTCCACAAAGACTACATCAGCTAGGTATTTTTCCATCTTCTCCAAAAAAGAAAAGTAGTTGTTCCCACTATCCTCCTCTTGCTTCTTCTCCATCTTCATTTTTATACAAGGTCAAGCTTTACTTTAGCCAAGGACAAACTTTGACCTTTCTATTTTTTTAGCAATTTCATTGTCTCTCATTTATCTTCAACTATTTAGTCAACAAAAGATACCAAAGAACCTTTTTTTTAATTCTGATTGTTGTGCAGAAAATCACTAGAGCAAAGATTCAAATAACTTTTTTTTGAAACCCAAGATCAGCCCGTGATTCTCCTCTGCCAAAGGATTTTGAATTTTCAAAATCAGGAATATGAACCCTAGATCAATACTTTTCACCTATAAATACATCCTAAAGTTTCAGTCGAGATCCGTCTGGGAATCCCCTCTAAAAATTAATTTTTACCATCTAAAAGTAATCTCCAAGCTAAGTTAAAAGAGGAATAGATCTGAAGCCTTGCAAGCCCCAAGTTCACTTCCCCATAAAAGGCTGGAGCTGCAAGGATTCTAATGCGGGACTCGATGTTGCCACTAGATCTCGAACACGCACCTTCCTCTTCATCCTCCCTCAGCTATTTCTTTTGCTCTCTCGAATTGCATCCGAACAGAAAATTGAAAGAGAAGCGAGAGGAAACAGAGGATATTCCCTTCCCGGCCATGATAATTAGTTGTGTTTTATTTTTATTATGCTTTGTTTATCCTAACTCACCAATCTATTACTTTTAGTTCTACTTATTTTATTATTTTATGTGTGACAATTTGGATTTAACAGGTGTTTCGGGTATTTAAGTTTCTTGGGAAGCTTAGAGGTAATTTCAAAACTTCAAAACCGGGATAGTTATAAATAACGTTTTCAAGAGCCTTTTTTCACTTTGGACTAATTTTATACCTTAACCTAGCTTACCAAACGAAAGCATTCTGTTCCGACCAACTTAGTTAATAAACATATGATGCATCTTGGTAGTTCACTTAATACTTTAATGTTCTTGAAATACTTCCTTACGTAGTAACTTTTAGATACATAAAAATGTTCAAAATATTTTATGTCTCAATACATTACACTTAGCCCTAATTAACTTTAGTCCGGTCGGTTAACCATTTTAATATGGATCTTAAAAAGTACCTTACACCTTATCTTTAAGATTAATTGAATTTTTATCTAGGATCATTAGGTTAAGTAGACCAATTAACAGAGTTATACTTATTAAATTACTTTAATTAATTTAGGTGTCCTAATTCACCTTAGAAATAATTAGGTGGCGACTCTTTAGCTATAATCAAACTCAGAATTGCCTGATATGTTGTACCTTAATTAACCCAGTTAAAATAGGGTAGAACATCTTGGCGACTCTGCTAGGGATACTTATGTTCTGACCATAACGGGCTTAGTTAATCATAATTAAGGCTTGTGTGTTATGTATGTGGCTATACAAATTATTTTCACATGTTATATGCTTTTTTAATATAATTGTATGTGTTATAACTTTTATATAATTGTCATTCCATTTCACTTCCTACACTTTTGAAAAATTCACACTGAGCACACACCTAGCGGTTACGCAGTTTCCGGCCGTGTACTTTTCAAAAATACCTTTTAGGGGAATGTTCGTGGGTAAGTCGATCAGCGGTGCAATCGACAGTCATGACTTTCCACTCTCAAGTTGTTCGCTTGGGAGAAGACCGGTCTAGAAAACCCACTGTTAGCCGACCTAGGATAGAGCCAAAACTAAATCCCTTCTTAGGGGAATGCATGATGCAACCTTAGGAGGCTTAATACCTTAAGTGTATTAAGTCCATTAGTTAGCCTTATCTAAACTTCCAAGCAGGTTTATAACCTCGAGTGACACCTATTCATCATTTATGTGCATTATTTGAAAGATAAACACACTGATTATGTGGACCACTTACTCCTTAATGGGAAAACGGGTAGGATTAATATTTTTTGTGATGCAGGAAATTATGAATCAAGTTGTCTACCCAAAGATCGGCATGGTGTTGGACATCCCTCCCAAACTAAAGGCATGGTAGAAAAGCTTAGAAGAGAGCGCAGAATTCGAAGTGCGAAAGAAGTTGGGTCATCTACCATTACTTATGGATGTCACAGCGTGTATGGAAATTATTGAAGCAGCAATCACCTTTTGGGATAAAGATAGGGTCGTATTCAGATTTGGGAAAAATGAGATGACTCCAATGTTAGAAGAAATTGGAGGCTTCATAGAGAATGTGAGTTTGTTATGGAAAGGCAGACATTCTTGGCAAAACCCTGGCCTGATTATTCCAAAAAAAACCTCGGTAAAAAAGGTCCTTGAAAAGTTTGGTTTTGAGAAAGAAATAGGGCTAGAACATTTGAAAGAATCCAAGATACCCCTTGACTATCTATTCGACCTCTTTGGTCGTTCAGATGCTTTTCTACGACATTGAGATTTGTTTTCCTCACACGTTTCTTGGAGTGAAAAAAGGGTATTTGCTTTTTTGGTTTGTCTTCTTAGGCTCCTAGTATTTCCTCGAGGAGAAAAATAGTAGATTCACACCCGACTCGTTATGGTTACTGGTGCATTGTTTAATGGCATTGATAGAAAGCCATACACCATAGTGCCGATGGTTGTTGCAGATATATACCGAGCTTTGGGCCTTTGCAAGAATGGATTTAAAAATTTTGAGGGATGTAATTTATTCCTGAAGTTATGGTTTATGGGGCATCTCCAAAAGATCAGTGGAAGCCAAGAGCTTTACAAGCAAAACGGTGCTAATCATGTCACATCATGCACGATCCCAGTGGTTGCATTCAAACATCCAAATAGTGTTAAAGGATGGGGCAAGTTACTTAGCAAGCTGAATGATACCACAATTTAATGGATGTTTTCTTGGTATCCATCTGAGAATTTTGTAATTCGGCTAAAAATGCTACCTTACTTGGTTCTCATCGGGCTTCGAGGACTTCAACCATATTCTCAATTACGAGTTATGAAACAAGCCAAAAGAACGCAAGTCATACCGCAAGTTGATAACATGGATCATTATTGAATTGACTATGATAATGATAAGATTCCTTTTGCAAAGGAAATTCTCAGTAGGAGGAGAAACAAGAGAGCTATGGTCAAGGATACAATTGCACCAGATAGGTACCAAGCTGGATGTGACACTTTTTATTTAGAATGGTTACGTGCCAACCTTGAAAGTTCTGTCACAAGAGGAATTAATATGGGTGGCCGAATCAAATACAAGGCAACCGAAGCTGAAATCAAGTACCGCCAGCTGAAAAGAAGGGTGTCCGAGTTTGAAACAAAGCACAAGGAGTAGCATGAGAAGGAAAGCAAAGAGATTGAAATGTTGAGACAACGAGAGAAAATGCAGAAGAACAAATAGAAATGTGGAAACAATAAATGTGGAAATGGAGCAAGGACTCAAAGATTTGGATGGAGACCTCGAGAAGCAATTCATAGAATGTTATTGCCAAGGTCTGGACGAAGAGAAAGCTAGCCATGGTTTACCTTGTGAAGAATCACCAGAAAATTGATGAGTCAATCAAAGCAGCAAAGAGGCTAAGGGGCAATGAAGAACCATCCTCAGTCAACTAGATTAGAACTATGTTGTAATCTTTATTTCAATTAAGGCTATGCCATTGTAATCAATTTAGACTAAGGCAATATTGGTATTTCTCTTTTAATTTATGTACTAAGCTTGAATCATCAATGAAAGTTTGTTTTGGGGTGTCTAATTAAGGAGCAATAGAATGATATATAATGGTGTGTTTATCTCTCAAATTTTCGCTAGGCCTACCTCTGGCACAAAGAGGTCCCGTGCATACTAGGACATGCTTATCATTGCTTGACTTATTTTTATTATTACATGATTTGTTTGTTATGTAATATACTTGCTTTTAAATTTAGTCACCACTTACTAACATTGTCTTTTTTTTTCTTTTTAAAGGTTTTCTATTTTTATTACTCCCCAAATTTTGGCCATCCTCTTTCGAATTATCTCCCTTTGGCTTCATAATCATATAAATATTAACTTTTACTATATGAAAAATTACCATATTTACCAAGTATTTTAAACATTGCTAATATTTATGTTACCAAAATCTTTTGGAATTTCGATTCAAACTATATTTCACCATTTTGTTAAATATTTGTGATACTACTTTACCTGTACTAAATATATTCAAGGTTAACTATATTTTTGCACTCATCTGATACTTTTCAAAGGTACTATTACTTTATTAATTCTATTTTTAATCATCTTATAACCTAAACTCTCACTAAGCTACATGATATAATTTATTGTTACAATATTGATTTAGCTTAATCATATTATAAGTATTTAATTTACTGATAGTTTATATTCTATGATTGTTGAAGTCCAAATAATGTATAAGGAAGGAAAGTGGGCTGTCCTCATTTTCGAGCAACAGAAGCTCAAAGGGAACTTTTCATCATATAGCCCAATTTACCACAAACCGACAATCAGCCCTTTAGATACATCCAAATAATTTTTAGCCCAAGGCTTATTCCACAAAGACTATATCAGCTAGGTATTTTGCCATCTTCTCCAAAAAAAAAGCAGTCGTTCCCACTATCCTCCTCTCGCTTCTTCTCCCTCTTCCACTTTTATGCAAGGTCAAGCTTTACTTTAGCCAAGGACAAACTCTATCCCTTCCATTTTTGTGACGATCCGACCCGTCGTCTCATGTATTTTCGTCCCGTTTTCCCCGTTTTATGCTTCTTCATGCTTCAATATATGTACTTGGTGAATTTGAGTTGATTCGGATCGAGTTTGGTAGGAAATGGGACAATTAGTCTCTTTAAGGAAATGTTAGTTTGAAAGGAAAAAAAAGTCAACCGGATATTGACTTGTGAGTTAGAGGGCTCAGAATTGATTTCCGATGATTCGGTTAGTTTCGGGGGATAATTTAAGGCTTAGGAGCACGATCGAACGTAATTTTGGAGCTCCGGTGAAGAAGTTAGCCTATTTTGGCGAAGTTAGTATTTTGGCGATTTTCGGTTGATAGGTGAAATTTTGATCCGAGAGTTGGAATGGAGTTCCGAGAGTTTCAATAGCTTCGTTAGGTGATTTTGGACTTGTGTGCAAAATTTGAAGTCAATCGGACGTGATTTGATGGGTTTCGGCATCGGAAATAGAAGTTGGAAGTTCTAAAGTTCATAAAGCTTGGATTGGAGGTTGATTCATAATTTTAGCATTGTTTGATATGATTTGAGGCCTCGAGCAAGTTCGTAATATATTTTGGGACTGGTTGGTGTGATTGGTCGGGGTCCCGGGGGCCTCGGGTGTGTTTCGGGTTGTGATCACGCTCTTATTTGATGTTTTAACGTTGTTTCTTTGGACATAAAGGGGTACCATATTAAGCAAATGAGATCCAAATTAAGTTTTTATTAAACCATTAGATCCGTATCGAAATTATGGATCCATAGGAAAAAGAATCATCGAATTTGGACATCGTATAAGAAAGTTATGCTCATTTTTGTGTCTGGAAAACTGCTGCTTCTGGTATGCTCGCAATTGCGAAAACAATGCTGGGAATTGCGAACACTGTAGCTTCACAAATGCGAAGAAAATGCTGGGAATTGCGAAAATACTGTAGCTGGGCTGGAATTGCGAAAACACTGTAGCTTCGCAAATGCGAAGAAAATGCTGGGAATTGCGAAAACACTGTAGCTGGGGCAGAATGTTTAAAAGAAACATTTCAGTCGCGAAAACACCCCATCTCTCCACCATTTTTAGTCTTTTTGAGAGCTTTTGGACGGGGATTGAAGGGAGTTTCAACTAAGATCGATTGGAGGTAAGTTTTATGAGTTAAATACATGATTTTATTGAAGAATAATCCTAGAAATCCATGAAAACATTGCCAAATTATAAGAAAATTAGGGCTTGAGATTGAAATTCTAAATTTGGGATTTGAGGGTTCAAATGGACTCCGATTCTTGTGAATTTGGTATGTATAGACTCGTGGTGAGATAAGAAATATTTTGATGTAAAAATTTCTGGATTTTGAGACGTGGGGCCGGGGCTCGGGTTTTGCAAATTTTGTGATTTTTGATATTTTTTGAATCTTTTCGATTGGGTTATATTCCCTTAGCCTATTGTGATGTATTTGTTGTGGTTTTGTCCAGATTCGACGTGCGAGGAGGTCGATACGAAAGAAAAGGGCATCACGGAGTAGTATTTGGCCGGCTAGAGGTGAGTAATAGATGTAAATGTTGTTCTGAGGGTTTGAAACCCCGGACTTTCATATCGTAACGCTATATTGAGGTGTGACACGCACTCCATGATGAGTGCGAGGTCGGTTACTATTGGGGATCGTGACTTGGTCCATCCCGCGTGATATTTATACTATACTGGTGATTGATACACATACTTTATTGATATTTACTGGGCTGGATGCCATGTTTGGGGCCTTGTGCCGACTTGTAGAATCCTTCGGGGATTGATATTACTGCTTTAGCATGATTTGCATATCATTTGGTTTCAGTCCAAGGTTTTAAATACTGTTTTGCAAACTCAGCCATATTTCTAAGTTTTGAAAACTCAAATGATATTTTAAATGTTATTTCGGGCTGAGAACTACTGTTTTATAAATGCCCATGGGGGTTATGATGTTTTCTGGACTGATTATGGGTGGCTCGGGCTGCGCGCCGCAGCAGTGACTTAAAATAGTGGTAACAATGGCACTCTGTGATGTGAATTGAAACATTATGGGTGGCTCGGGCTGCGCGCCGTAGCAGGAACTTGAAACAATGGTAACAATGGAACTATATGATGTAAATGGGTCAGATAACAATGACTGACCAGGATTTGATTGATGCGACAATATGGCTTGATATTGCGCTTGGGTCGTAGGAGCCCCTCCGAAATCTGTACACACCCTCAGTGAGTGCCGTCGACGTTAAATGATTATGGGTGGCTCGGGCTGCGCGTAGCAGTGGGTACTAGAATGTATCATCATATGCATTGCATTGCATTCATGCATTTGTATTTTTAATTGTTGTTCAGCTGTTCAGTTCCATACATTGCTGTATATTTGGATTATAGCTTACTTTGTGTATTTACTGTGTTTTCTTATCTTTGGACTGTATTTATTTTTATTACTCACTGGGTCGTAGTACTCACTCTACTCCCTGTACCTTGTGTGCAAATTCAGGACATATCCAGACTGAGTGAGCTCTGTCCAGCTTTCCAGAGGCATTCTCCGAGAGTATTTGAGGTAGCTGCATGGTGTTCGCAGCCGAGGATTCTCCCTTCTATCTCTATCTTTACATTCTGTATTTTTAGATTTTAGACAGACTTGTATTAGGATTAAAACTCTGTATTTAAAGGCTCATGGTCGTGACACCGGGTCCATAGTGGGCTGTATTCGGTATTTTGTTAAACTTCCGTATTTCTTCAGTATATTCTGGTATTTAATTTAAATGGCTTATTGATTCTCTGTCTTGTTAAGTGGGTTAAGTGTTGATAAATGGTCGGGCTTGCCTAGTAGTATGCTGGGTGCCATCACGACCGAGTTGGGGTCGTGACAAGTTGGTATCAGAGCCTAGGTTACCTGATCTCGCGAGTCATGAGCCGGTTTAGTAGAGTCTCGCGGATCGGTACGGAGACATCTGTACTTATCCTTGGGAGGCTACGGAACCTTTATGAAAACTTCACATTCTTGAATTCTTATCGTGCGTCCTTGATTCATCTTGAAGAGAAACTTTTGAAATTCCTTCCACGCGTTCGTATGCGCGCATGAGTGCTCGGTATCAGATGTCCTTTGATAGCTTGCGATTCCCCAATCGAGGGGCGAGACGTGATTTCTATGAGTTGATGCTAGGCCATTCGGGAGGACTTGAGGCCGGATCTTTGCCTATGGCTGGAGCACCAAGGTGCTGATTGTGCGAGCTAGTGTTATGAGCTAATATGTTCAGTATTGTCCCTAATGGTGGGAATGGCGGTGGAGTAACCATGTGATGAGTATGTTAGTAATGCAAGATGTTTCTATATGACTTGAAAGTGTCGAGGAAGGTCTACTGGATGATAGATGAACTATTGAGTGTATGATTTCCATTGTGATAGGATGTAGTGTCCCAAGTTATGGGTGAATGAAGAATCTTTTTATGTCTCCTATTTGGAGTGAAGTAAATTTTATGTTACGGTATGAGTTTAGACTTAGGAAGATTAAGTGATTGTGTAATGTGTATGGCAGTGGAAGGTATACAAAAATATTAACTAAAGGTAAAGCTAGTGGGTAATTGGCTTATGAGGGGAATCTATTTGTCATACTAGTTAGATAAGTCTGGGAGCTGAGATCGCTTCTGTAAATGTATTATGACGAAATCGTTGAGTCAAGGAGACCACCTTGAAGGTAGAAAACATTAAAGAAAGAATATGTTCTTACTTGGTTGAATAGCCCAATAATAGAGGATTGAAAGGTATTTTCTATGTGTTATGATTCAAATAGGTGCAACGCATGTCCATGTATCAATTTTGATAATATAATACATTTAATATTGAGATTAATGTTGTTGATATACATTGTGATGCTTCGTCAAGTTGTGGACGTGTTGTTAGGATGGTTTTGGTGATTCTCTGGCAGGTGGATAGGCCCAATTACAAAGGAAACTCTGCCGAAATTTTTTTTGAAAAATTTGGGACTTAGTAAAAAATTTGTCGCCTAAAGAGTGGGCTTAACTATTGTGTGATATATGGCTTCAAGCAAAGTTGGGGAGCTTACTATTGATTAGCGGATTGTACGGTTATGTACTATGTTAGTTCCGATTTGATGCATGTTGGTGAATCAGTTCTAGTTGTGGAAATTGGGCCGAGAATGGCACGAGTGAAGGAAATTTTTTTGACAAGATGTCATGAGCTCGGATGAGCAGGAGATAAGTTTCGATGTTTACGGTAAGTTGGCATTGTCTTCAGCGTCACCTAAGATCGGTGTTTTTTAAAAAGGGTTTTGCATCCTGGTTAATAATTCTTGATCGCTCTTCAGCGTTAGTGCGACCGGTGGTTT
>MU734370.1:103782-133555 GCA_026770625.1 Nicotiana glauca | reverse complement strand
TTGGGAGACTTGAGGTATGCATCTGCCGCGTCCGCAGATCCGAGGAGTCTCCTTCTACTCCTCCTCATAGATAGTAGTTTCATTTTATTTCTTTCGGTTGTATAGACATTTATGGATGATAGAGCCATAGTTTATGTCCTTTAGCCTGTGTTGCCCGTGAGTTTTCGGGTCTTGGAGGTCGTTTCAGTGTTTTGAGTTGAAGTGTATGTGCCAGGCGGCACTTATTACATTTTTCTTATATTATTCAGTATTAGTCTTATTGCTTTCGTAAAGGTAGTTAAAAATTCCGCAATATGTTAGGCTTATCTAGTCGCGAAGACTGGGTGCCGTCATGACAGGTTCACGATTGGTGAACTAGGGTCGTGACACTTTTATTAACTACAACCAGCAGGCAGGCCTGATTCGGGCTTCTTATCTGAATTATATAACAAATCAATCTGCCTCAACCCTTAAGTTTTCGCATGCTTAGTTCTTAATCAGACCTTAAACAGTATGTGTAAGTCATGCTAAATTATGTGTTTCTTTGTGTAAAGGAGGTATATCTGAGCCTTTTACTTTTTATATGCTTTCCCTTAACTTTCTATACATATTTTTGTATGTCGCCTAGAAATTTTACCTTTAAAACCACAAATAAGCCTAAATATCCCTCCCCTTTAGTAGTCCTAAATGCCTCTGGGACTAATAGGATTGGGACGGGTAATAGCATGCAATAAGTAAACGAGACCATTACGCGCTTTAATATCTTAACGGGGTGGGAAAGGTAGATATCGATATGATGACCACGCGATAATGCCACGCGTAGCCCCTCATTGAAGAGTGATTACCGGGCATTTGTGGGGTGATCCATATTATTAATAAACCTAGGACCCTCTTTCCTTCTTTCTTGTCTCTTTTAAAAGAATTTCAAACTCTTTCCTTTAAGAAAAATCTGCTTTCTTTTAAGTTCTTTCCAACTTTATTTGTTTGTAACCCTTATATGATGAAATCCCCTCTTATTTGAGCCATATTTGTCTATATGCTAAGTGTACTCAAGTTCACAATAATAGTCTGGCCGGAAACCACACTAGTGGATTCTGAGGGGTGCCTAACACATTCTCCTTAGGATAATTTCAAGCCCTTACCCTATCTCTAGTTACTCAAATCAAACCCTTCTTAGTGTCCTAATGCACTTTAATCATTAGGTGGCGACTCTTCAATTCAAACCCAATTCCTGAAAGGGAATGAGTTGTCCTCCCAAATGTCATAAATCCAATTTCGCGAGAAAAAATAGGGCGCAACAATGTGCAACAATCAGACGTGTCCATCTAACTGGGGTAGAATTTTGAGGACCCTCAAAATTCTATAGCATGAGAGGTTGCAATGTCTTGGATCATGTCACAGTCACTAGTTCATCTAACCAATTTCTAAAAAATATATATTTTATTACATCTTTGAAAATTATACATGCTTGCTTGTAAAATGACTCTGTTTAGCCAACGCTACCCCCAATGATTTGAACAGGACATTCAAACCAAGAAAAGTAAGCTAAGCAAGCCAGTGGAGGCACGGTCCGACCTCCTTTTTTATAGAACTTACGGTTTTTCTTTGGATGCTGGAGCAAATAATATACATGCTTCCAAGTCACAATCTTCATAACAACCGTGATACTGAAATCTATTATCAACTAAGAAAACTCTGCTATCACCTGCTATTTATTCTATTTTTGCATGAGACTAAGCCATGTCCCGAATCTTGCATGAGGCTAAGTCCTGCCTTCATTTTGCATAAGGCTAAGCTCTGCCTTCCATTTGCATGGGACTAAGCCTTGTCCCAAATCTTGCATGAGACTAAGCTCTGTCTCCATCTGCACGAGGCTAAGCCCTGCCTCCATATCTGTATAAGGCTAAGCTCTGCCTTCTATGGGACTAAGCCACGTCCTGCATCTTGCATAAGAGTAAGGTCTATCTCTAATCTTGCATGAGGCTAAGCCTCGCCTCCGTATTTGCATAAGGCTAAACACTACCTTCTTTTAGCATGAGACTATGCCCTGTCTCTATCTTACATGATGCCTCCATATCTGCATAAGGCTAAGCTCTGCCTTCCATTTGCATGGGACTAAGCCCTGTCCTGAATCTTGCATGAGACTAAGCTCTGTCTCTATATGCATGAGTCTAAGCCTCGCCTCCATATCTACATAAGGCTAATATCTGCCTTCCATGGGACTAAGCCCTGTCCTGTATCTTGCATGAGACTAAGCTCTTTTTCAAATCTTATATGAGGCTTAGCCTTTCCTCCATATTTGTATAAGGCTAAGCATTGTCTTCTCTTTGCATGGGACTAAACCATGTCTCCATCTTTCATGAGGCTAAGCCCTGCCTCCATATCTGCAAAAGTCTAAGCACTGTCTTCTCTTTGCATAAGACTAAGCCCTGTCTCCATCTCACATGAGGCTAATCCCTGCCTCTATATTTGCATAAGGCTAAGCTCTACCTTCTCTTTGCATGAGACTAAGCCATGTCCCGCATCTTGCATGAGACTAAGCTCTGTCTCCAATTTTGCATAAGGCTAAGCAATGCCTTCTCATGGGACTAAGTATTCTCCTTCCTTGCATAAATGTTGCTCCATTCTGGCACTATCTATTTGCTCCTCTTTCGAGCTAAGCTCTGCCCTCAACCTCACAACACTAAGCCTTGTCTTGTTGATTTCAGCACCATATTATTGCATCTCATGGGCTGAAATATTGCCAACTTGTCCAAAGGTGTCATTTTCTTAAGGCATCATCTTCATAGCCGGAAGATACCATGCCATGGCCTGAGGATCTCTCAAATTAGAGTATCATTATTCAAAGGCATCATGGTTCAGAGTCACCATTTTCATGGCCCAAGAACATCATTTCATAGCATGCAAATTCCCTACCGAACAATTCACGGCTCAGGTTATCATGGTCTAAGGACGTCATCCTCAACCGTCCAAAGACAATTCTCATGGTCTGAAGGGAATCTGCATCACGTTTAAATTTCTGCGCAAATATATACTTGTAGTATCTCTTTAGGTTTATATTATGTTGATTTGCAATAGAAATCATGCTTTAGGTATATATTATGCAATAGATATCATGCCTCTAGGTTTGCTATGCCTGTTTGTATTTAAAACCATGCCATAAATCTGTGCATTAGATATTCTTCCTTAGGATAATCATGTTTACTGATTTTGCCTATTAGAAAACATTTTATAGGCTCATCATTCTATTATCACAAAAACTATGTTTCTGCACAAGTCATAATCACCCGAAAATCTGTTGTTAAAGTCACCGCTGTAATCATGCTTAATAAAATGACCATCTCTCTCTGTGCATTAGAAATCCTGCCTTAGGACTCTATTTGCATTTTTTTAAAATCGTATCTATGTCGCTTAAATGAATAATTATCTATAAAGAGGTTTAAAGTCAGCCCCAACACATAGATATCATGTCCTAGTATTAATATGCATGAAATCAGCTTTTTGTAGCATTCAGCACCTAGACCAACATGTCTATAGGATTTAATAAACTCAAGCTATTTGACTAATTCCCAGAATTCTATTTTAGACATCATGTTTATAGGGATATAACCTTAGGTAATTAAGGGTTTCATAAAAACTATGAAATGATGTTGTGTTTGTAAAATTGTCCAGGTTTAACAGGTTTTGAAATCAGTAGGCAAACTAATCAGGTTATACCACTTCACTTTAAAACAATGCTGCATTTGTGATGCTCACCTAGATATCCTATTCTAGGACCTTCTGAAATTTTTTAAAATTTGATGCTTGAGACGTGCTACTTATTTGTTTATGTATGGAGGTAAACATGAGCTCCTTAATTACTTCCTTATTTGATAGTCCTATATGTTATTTGTTGTAGCTTAGATTTTACATTTTGAACACCTTAGGAGGGTCTAATAATTCCTAAATTTAGAGGTCCTAAACACCTCCAGGACCACAACGAAGGGACAGGTAAAGCACGCTTAAAGTTCATTAATTAAACTCGCTTATATAATCGCTAAGGGGAGGGTAATGGGTACTAAAAAGGATTTGATGACCTGTGCACTAATATCACGTGTAACCCCTCTATTTGTGGAAGGCTTACCGGGTATTGTACAGATGTGATCCTATAGGCTAACCAACTTAGGACTCTCTTCCTTTATTCACATATGTGCGCTTAGACTGCCTAAACTTCCTTTATTTGCATATATGTGCTTAGACTGCCTAACTTCCTTTATTTACATATGTGTGCTCAGACTACCTAAACTTCCTTTATTTGAAAATGTATGCTTAGATTGCTTACCTGTTAAATGACTAATTCACATAACTAAGTTCGATCGGGACCTACCGTTGTGGACCGCGAGGGGTGCCTAACACCTTCCCCTCAAGGTTATTTCGAGTCCTTATCCTGATCTTTGGTAATGCAACTAATTATATGAGTTAATTGTTCTAAGTTCCCCAACTCACCTTAATCCATTAGATGGCGACTCTTCATATACCTAATTTCCAAAAGGAAACGAGTTGTTCCCAATGAATATCGATACCCGGACTTCCACGAGGAAAAAAGGGGGCGCGACACCACATATGGAGCCCTATTGGAAAACACGTAACTATTATTGCAAAACGGCCTTCCAGCGTCTCATCGGGACATTTTTTACCATTTGGACAAAAATGACATCACGTAACTTTATTTATGATAAAATGACAACATTTCATATTTTTTGGGTTATTTTTTGCAAAAGCGGGGTTAGACCCGATGAGAGTTGCCAACGTATCCCACATCCGATGAGAAACAAACCCGCGTAGTTCGGGAAGCTTTGACGCAACTGAAAATACATGAAATATTTTGAAACAATTTTCTCTTATTTTTCTTTTTTGTTTTCAAAAATTTCAGCAGAGTTTTGGGATATTTTGGATACCGGGTTTTTCAAAAATGGGTAATTTTTTCTCTCCTATCTCAATTTGATTTTCTCAACTTTTCTTCCTTATTCTAGAAGCTGGTCAATATGCAGTTCGAAGCAATTAAGTGTACAAGTAGCACGTAAAATGTATCAAGATAGTCTTTTTATTTTTTATGCACCTGTCCTAGATGGACTCAATACCTGTGTTGAGTCCCCAAAGTCAAATTCACGTGATGCAAAAAAGCGTTCCTATTAGGGATTCGACATAAGGTTATGTTATTCTAGGTTTAAAACCTGGGTAAATTTGTTCTAAACCTGGCTTCCCCGAGCGGACAGCTCAAGCCGGGGGGTGGAGGGAGGGGCAGCGTACCGGGAATATAGGAGCTTCACCGGCTTTATAACTTGTCTGAACCTCGTTTTACAATTAGGATATGACTCTAACAAAAAATAATTCACACGAAGTGCACACTTCCCAGATGATTTAGAAGACTCAGAGAGAAGAGGGTTTCGTAATAGTTTATATACTGTTCAAGCAATATCAAAGCTGTAAAAAGTGGCATTTAGCACATTAGGCTCAAACATGTAAAAATCATATAACAAACAAAAACCAATTATAACCGTTATTCTAAGCTCGAATTCTGAATGAACTAGAGATTCTGGGTTCAATTCTCCAGCAGAGCCGCCAGAGGTGTCACACCTCCTTTTTACCCGAAAGCGAATATGGAGTTTTTCCAATTAAAGTGACATTAATTTAAATGGGATTATTTTTATTTATTTAAAGTCACCACTTGGAATAATTTATTATGGTGCCCCAAGTCACTGGTTTATTTTAAATCCCAAATCGAGGAAGTTTAACTTATTTTAAAAGTCTGCGAAACCAGAAAACTAGGTACGAAATTCTGTTAACCCGAGAGAAGGTGTTAGGCATTTTCCGGTTTCGTGGTTCTGGCACGGTCGCTTAACTATTAATAATTAGCCTAAGTATCTGATTAATTACATATTTTAAATGTATTTAAACTTTAAAACCGTTTTTAATTATTATAGTCACTTTTAGGATTTATGGAATTATTTCTTGAACAAGTTACGATTGTCGTACACTTGCCATTTGGGAACACACCGCAAACCATGCTACATGAAATGTACCCAAGATTTGCGATATGTTTATTTTATTATTGTTCAAAGTTAATATGGTCGGGTCACATAAAATGCACGCCGAATTTGGGAATTATGTATCATAACTATGTCAAGGGAACCATATCCATAGTCACGATGATTCATTAATTGTGCCTAAAGCAAAACTACGATATTCAGATTTTCCTATACTAATTTTGATTGTTATAAGCATCTACAACAGTGTCTAATGATAAACTTACCAACTAACTTTAGAAAAATCTGGCTTTAATGTTTACAAGCCCAAAACACAAGAGAAAACAACCCAATTGGCTATTTGGTAAAAGTTGGCCCAATCGAAATTCTTAAATGACTGAGCCTATTACGATTTTGTGTTCAATGACAATAAAATCACAGGAAATACACATTTGTCTAAAAAGCTAGAATTCAGTTCATTTAGAGGTGAAAATCAAAAGATGATTCAAGTTTTAAAGTTAATTATACTACATGTGATTTCCAATACATAAAAATGAGTTTAGGTTAAAGTTCAAAGAGGTAAGCCCATACCTGGGATCAAGTTATTGGGTTTAGTACCCAGGCCCATCTGTTGGGCCAAGACTTGCTCAGGTAATTACTTGATTGGGCCTTGTTGCAATTCTGACCTAATTCGTACAACCTACATTCAGGAAATTATGTTGCAATAGGCTGTATTATGACAAAGAACTCATGATAATATGAATATAACTATTAATCACTATGATCAAACTTGAAATTAAAATATTCCAATACTCAATATACTATTGAACAGTCCATAAATTTACAACTTGATCCTAAATACAACTATATATCTAAAAGAAAGAAACTTTTTTTTTAAAGTAATATTCTTCATGACTTCGAGCCTTCAACTGTTACAAAGCCCTTTAGCAAGCTTCGGCTTGCAAAAAATAAGCTATATAGCTGTTTTTAACAAGCTAGCATTTGATTCCAGCTCTAAGATTTCCTTCTCTTGTTGCCACTCACATACAACCAGAAAACAAGATGCATGGAGAATTCATTTAGCATTGTATAATCAAAAAAATTACAAGTAGTGGCAAGTAGCAACCTAATGACCATATAGGTTTATCTGATGAAGGCATGTTCATACACAAGAAGCTAGTAAGGAGTCATTTTACAAGAATGAAGTCTGGTGATTTCAGAAAAAAACAGCATTTATTAAACAAAAACCAAAACATGGATTTGAGACAAGTGTAGAGATCACAAGCAGAAATAACATCCATATTTGAATCCAAACCATATCGCATTCATGACTAATTTTGGACAAAAAGTTACGTACCTACTGCAATAAGGATCAAAATGAAGCAAAATGAAGCTCTAATTGGAAGCTATTAACCAGCAGAAACCCAAAAAAGCAGCAAAAACTGAACCCAGAAATACCAAAGGACAAGCACTTATACTCTCAAAAATCAGAACACTAAAGAAAACCAGCCTAGAATTCTAACCAGAAAACTGATGTTTTGGCAAGAAAGTTGCAAGAATTTTTCCTCTTTTTATGTTCAAAAATTTTTAAGTGACTATATGCTACTAAAATCTCTCCATAATGAGGGAGTAACTATTCCTTTTACATGGTATACAAAAATAGCATAAAAAGTATATTCTACCCTAAATCCCTAAATGTCAGATAGTACAGCATTTTTTAACAACTGTCCGTCCTTTTTCAGCAAAATTCAGGGATAGCTATCCAATACTAGACTTCCCTGATATTTTTCTTATTTTAAATTTCCAATTTTACCTATTTAAGTTTAGCTTATGGGATCAAAATCCTTCTGGGATCTGCTAGAACTATCTAGGTGATTCTAGCATGAAAATTCCTAACATTGTTTCAATTGTACCCCCCTAACAACTTTGGGTACTATCTTTCATTTCTGAAACTAGTTTCAAACTTAAAGGTATCCAGGGTTTAATCCAAAGAAACAAACTAATTAGTAAATTAAATGTTCATCTAATTGACTGAATTTAAACAAATAGCAAAAATATTGACTAATCAAAGAACTAAAGTGAAGATGCAACGAAACCCTAAAAATTAACCTAATTAATCTACAAATTATCAAATAAAATAAACTAACAGCTAAACTTATTTTTTAACAACTAACATGCTTTGAATAATTTTAAAACTAAGCTAGCAGTCAATTAACCTAAAACATATAATCTTAACCAACGCATGAACATATACATGCAAATCATTAGAAAATAAGAACAAAACACAAAGAAAAAAGGGAAAATTGGTCAAAGAAAATATACCAAAGGGATTTTCTAGCAAGTCGGAACTCCTTTGAAATAACTCAAAAATATGCTAATCAATCGTTCTTCCTGAGAACGATTGACTAAATGAACTAAATCGGGCCCCAAAAAACCCCGACAAAATCAAGAAAGGAAGTTAGGATTTTTGGTTTTTCTAAGATCTAAGAATTGAGGAAATTAAAGGGGATTTTTGGGGAATCGGTGGTAGGATGGTGGTGAGGGATGATTGAGGGTCATATGGTGTGAATTTGGGGTTGTTTGGGCAACCTAGGATTTTGGGTATAACTTTCAGATTTGAAATTAGAGGATTTGGGTGGTGATTTGAAGGAAACGGGTGATGGATTAGTATTTGGGGGGAGACTAAGGGTTATCTGGTGTGAATTTGAGGGGGTTTGGAGGTTATCTGCCACCGTAAAGTGATTTTCGATCGGCGGAGCCGATAGGGATTAATAGGGCGGCTAGAGTTTTTATTTGAGGGAGTTTGAGACGGGCGTGAGGAGATTCTCTAGGGTTTTAGGGGGAAGGGGTCAGACAGTTTTATATTTAGGGAGTGGTGAGATGCGAGCCGTAGATCAAGATAATCCAACGGTTGGGATTAGAGGGGAGGATAGATGGTGTCGTTTTGGGTAAGTGGGGGTTTAGACTAGGTGGATCATAATTGGGCTGGGGCGGGTGTATTTGATTTTTGGGCCATAAAAAAGTTTTGGGCCCAGATTTGGCCATACACAAACTCTTCTCTCATTTTTCCTTTTTCTTTTGTTTTTCCTTTTTCTTTTATTTAATTTTAAAAACCCTAATTAAATTAATTAAGTCCTAAATTAATCTAATCTATAAAACCAGACTAATTATCTATTTATAATATTACAAAATTAATTAATCCCAAATTAATGATGCAGAAATTACTAATCTAATATTATAAGCTAAAAATGTAAAAATTGAACAATTTTTTATTTGTGATTTTTATTTTAATAAAGACATTAATTAACGAATTAATCCTAAAATATGAACACAAAACATAATATACAATGCATGAAATTTTTGACGTTTGTGGGGTATTTTTCATGATTTTAACAAAACTAAATGAGAACAAAAATGCAAACCAATTAATAAAATCCTACAACACCCTATAAAATTGTAAATAATTTGAAAAAAATCTATTTTCTTTAATTTTGTAGGTGTATTTCTAATAGGGCAAAAATCACATGCTCACAATAAGAAAATGCGGCAACAAGGCTCTAGCTATACCTCAAAACATGATAAGAAAATGAAGAAAAGATACATGAGGAACAAAAGGTACAAGACCCCGAAATAAAGTGGGGCTCACCAAGTCAGGTGAAAAGAGGATACCACTATCATTGATTGATGCCACCTGCTATGGAACCACCTCTATCAATTAAAGATACAGCGCCCCCGATAAAAGGGACATTAGTGACATCGAATAGCACTAGTATGATAGCTAAAAGTCATATAGAATAGCCATATAAGAAAAGAAACCATAGAAACAACAAGACACAATCAACAATATCCAAAAATCCAATTGAAACATAATGATTTTTAAAATAAGAAAATAATATGTATATGTATATATATAGCACGGAGTCCGATCACCCCCGATCGTCTAGGAAATCTTCCGACGGACAATGTGATTTGACATGGTGATGAGAAAGAAATTTGTTACAAGAGCACTATCATAATGTGCGCAACATAGCGTCTGATCTCCACCCGATCAGCTAGGCTGCCGACCCACATATGTCGTTTGGATTGGATTTTTGTTTTCCAATTCACAGGTACTAGTTTCATCCTAATTTAGGGGAATAATCAAAATTTTACTAATATTCCAATTTCATCCCAAATGAGGGGAAATAATCATAATCCACCCCTACACCTACACGTGTAGTTTCAGGTGTGGGCCTTATGACCCACCCTTCCTCGATTTTGCTAATGATACTCCCAAAAATATTTTTAGTTTGATTTGTACACTAAGGTAATATAAATAGAAATGTATTCATCTCAAAATCTTTGTGTAGATCTTTATTAATATTTTCAACCATTCATATTAACAATATCTCCTTTGTTCTTTAGGCCTTTCACAAGGTTCTTCATTCACGGCATGATGGCCGCATTTCATATTCCATTCTTTCACTTCATTTAGTTTCAAGAATCATTACTAATTATCAGCATATAGAGTATTTCAGAAATCATATACCTCAAGTTTATTAGTGATAGAACTTTAGACACAAAGGATTCTTCTTAAAGGAGGGGACATACCAACCAATAATAGAAACACATATCAAAGTCATAAACAAGCAAATACACCAATTACTCTTGAATTACTCTTTTTCACTCACGATAATGTACAATTTAACACCTGAGTATTTATAAACTCGAGTCACGTTGGATGTATTTATAAGGCAAAGCGTTAGTTAAAATCAGTCACTTATGGGCGTGAATTGATTACAAAAAGCTTTTAGATAATTCTTTCTTCTAAGTTTTTAAAACAGTTGAGTTGAGGCTCATTTCATAATCTTTATTACATCTACGCATGTCCTAGGTACCACTCACCACAATTATAATTTATATTCTTGGCGCGATGGCCACTTTCTATTTTTCATAATTTACTTATTTCATTTTAAATATCTTTATAGATTATCAACAACAAGACATACTCAATCAAGACATTAGGTACACATAGAAAAAATTAGGTGTATTAAGTATATCAAGTTTTCCTCATCATTTTCATTTAAAAATTACGACTCAAATCCATATTATTTTAATAAGCAAATCATACTTTGAACATCTATCTTTCGATATAAGGCTCATTTGAAATAAACAAGTTTATAGGGGATAACCCGGAATATAGAAAAAAGGGATTTTGAGTTGACCATACTTTACAGAAACATTATGGAATTCAATTCCAAGAGAGAAAGTTTAGCCACCATACCTTTTTGATCTTTCCTTAAGTTATTACAACGCACCAAAACCTCTAGCAATAATAATCCATAGGAAGATAGCAAAAATCAGTTAATAATTAGAAAGATTCTCATGATGTAACCCTCTTAGGAATTTTTTTACCAAACACCTAAAATGTGAAATAGACTGCAAGGTTCTATAATGGAAATCCCTTCTCCCCTCAACCAATTTCAACAACAAACTACCCAAAATAATTCATTAATCCCACATACTATAACTTGGTCCCACATGCATGACCTATTTCCAACCCCACAATATACTTGGACTTATAACCTCTTGCATGAAAGCTTAGGAGTAGGACTTACCCGGGTATATGATAATCTAGTGGCAAGCATCCTTGATTCTTGAAGACTAGGGAAATATTGGATGATTGGAATGCTAGGTTCCCTCCTTCTCTCTCTAAAAGGCTCCTACCACTCTCTAAACTCGCCATAAAATTGTCCCAAATGAAGCCCCAAATGCTATTTATTAAAATGGGATCGGGTTAAACAATTAGAAAAATGGACCCTCCGACTCGGGTTTGCGATCACAGAAGTGGCCGCACAATAGATGTGCGGACCGCAAAATGGTCGCACAATTGATGCTCCAAAACTGGGATATTTCGGGTGGCTTCTGCGGCAGGTCCGCGGTCGTAAAATGCATCGCAAACTTGTTCTGCGGTCGCATAATACATCGCATGAGGGTACTTAACTAATCTCAACTTCTGCTTCACTTTTCAATGGGAGTGCAATCTGCTCGATTCTGCAGCTGCAAATCGAACTGTAGAATTGCATCCTTTTAAAGTTTCCTCAACACCTTAGTGCATTTTTTAGCCCAAAAAGTTTGCGCCAAATTTTACTACTTCTAAATACTTTAACCTAACTCGGCACCATAAAACCATAAATTACACAATGAAATTTTTCCTAGGCCTCACAATTAGCTGCCCCGCTTAGGATTATTTATCCTCAAATGAGAAGCAAAGTTCGCCCCAAACACCCAACATGGCTTATTTCTTTTCTCACATACCTCAAGCTCCCAAAAATTTTCATCTAACTCCCAAATTTTTTTATAATTTTTGCCTGAGTCTCCCCCGTAATTGGGCCTATCCATCCACCAGAGAACCACCAAAACCATCCTAACGACACATCCGTAACCAAGAAACTTACACAATATACCAATAATACAAGTTTTCCACATAGCTAGCATTGCATTATCAAAAACCATATCTGGATATGAGCTGCACATATTTGAATCATAACTCACAAAAATTACCTTTCGATCCACAATCATTTGCTATACAAACAGGCGAGAACATTTTCTTCCCACAACACATTCGGCCTTCAAGGTGACTTCCACGACTCACGGACCTTGCCATAGCACTTGATGGAGGGCACTCTCTTTATTCCACAACATTCAAGTTTGTTTAATATGGGATTACAATTAGCTACTCCACATAAGCCAACTACCTATTAATTTCACGTTCAATAGTTCCCACTAGAATGATATACAAAAGATTTTCAATTACCTCCTTAGAAATAGACACATGAAACACCAGGTACATGGAGGGCAATGATAGGGAGACATCACACTCATAGCTCGGCCCATTTCTTTCGAGATTTCCATATATTCCATAGTGCGCTATTCCTACTTTACCTTCAATAACAATTCACATAGTATCTTCATGGAGGAAATATTGAGAATAACTTTCTCACTTTCTTTAACTCTAAACCTCTATATCGGACACTCGAATTCGACCCTTGGCAACATTTAACCATTATTCTATGATGGGCTAGAATGAGAATGACCATAGAGTTCCTACCTAATACGATTGATCATGGAATGACGCTTTCTTTTTGGCATGTTTGTACCTACACCCTCGATAGATTTACCATAAATAGGAATAATGAGGCTCAAGACTAGGTTGGAATTATTCAAAAATCCATCAATGTGCTGAGCAAAGTATTTTATGAGGTTATATATCCTAAGAAACATGAAACTACTACTGATTAAGCTGACATGATAAATCATTGTGATGACATCATTGATTTGACAAAGCGAGCATAAAGTTAGCCAATATAATGGCAATAGAAATTTTAATGACCCGTCTGATCGTTTTAAGAATTAATGCCCCATTCCCCTATTAACTGCATTCCCCGTGTTTTTTTTCTGCTATAGTGACTTTTTAGGTGTATTCGTTTTGAGTTTCGGAGTGTTTTGGAATACTTAGTCCCTAAATAAAAGCTTAAGCTTTAGAATTTGGATTGTAGTCGGAGCAGTGTAAAGATGACCTCAGAATGGAATTTTGTTAGCTCTGTTGGGTGATTTTGGGCTTAGGGGAGTGTTCGGATTGTGTTTTGGAGGTCCGTAGCTTAATTAGGCTTGAAATGCCGAAAGCTGAATTTTTGAAGATTCCAGTTCGATAGTGAGATTTTGATATCGGGGTTGGAATGGAATTCCTGAAGTTGGAGTAGATCCATCGTGTCATTTCGGACGTGTGTGCAAAATTTTAGGTAATTAGGATGAGGTTTGATAGATATTTTGATCAAAAGCGAAAATTGGAACTTTTGGAAATCCTTGGGCTTGAATCCGCGGGTGATTTGGTATTCCGGCATGGTTTTGAGTGTTCCTAGGATTGGTACAAGTTAGAATAATGGTATATGACTTGTTCGTATTTTTGGTTGAAGTACCGAAATCCTCGGGATGATTTCGGAAGGTTGACGAAAGAAAATTGGAAGATTTTGAAGCAACTTCAGCTGCTGAAATTCTGTCATAACCGCACCTGCGGATTGGGAGCTGCAGGTGCGGGCTTACAGAATCATGTGGCTTGTCGGAGATGCGGTCTGAGGCATAAATAGAATTGACCGCAGATGCGGCCCAGGTACCGCAAAATCGGCACCGCATCTGCGAGATGGAAGTGGCAGGTGTGAAATCTCGTTTAATGAAAAGTCGTAGGTGTGACTTGGTCTACGCAGAAGCAGGACCGCAGGTGCGATCCTAGAGCCGCAGATGCAGTTCCACTAGTCAGAAAAGGGGCAGAGCTCTGATACCAACTTCTCACAACCCAAGTTCGCCCTCCGTGAACATATCTAAAAATTGAGTCCAAGTCAGGGAAGCTTCCTCATCCGAACTATCTAACTCATAAGCAAGCCACCAATGATAGGCGGCTCCTCGAAGCTGGAAGGTGGTGAAAGAAACCTCGCTTGATCCTGATATACCCATGGTACGGAGGATATGGTAGTACTCCTCTAGAAATACCAGAGCATCATCTGATGCTAGTCCACTGAATATTGGAGGCTGATAATTCTTGAACCTCTCAAGCCTCTTCTGCTCCTCCTCTAAAGCCTCGGGCTGAGCTGGGGATACAGGCTATACCGTAAATCTCTGAGACCTGCTCAACATGCACTCGCTGCTCAGTAGTGCGGGCAGCAGGAGTCTGTGCTCCTCCCCTAGCCTGGGATGTAACTGCAGAAAGGGGAAGCAACCCTGCCTGAGCTAGAGTAGTGTACATACTCATAAACTACGCAAAAGTCTCCTGGAGAGTTGTAGTAGTAGTAGTAGGCGTGTCAGGTGCCTGTGCTCCAGCTGGAAGTGCTGGTGACTCCTCTATAGCGGCTCGCACGGGTGCTCTAGCTGCACCGCAAGCGCGTCCTCAGCTACGACCTCTGACGGCTCTCGCAAGGGGTGCGGGTGTCTGGTTACCTATAGTAGCACGTGTCCTCACCATCTGTGAAAGAATAGAATATAGAAGATTAGAATTTTGATACCAAAAATTTCACACGACAAGGAATTCAAATGAAGTGAAATTTTCTTAACAGTTACATAGCCTCTCGTAGATAAGTACAGACGTCTCCATACCTATCAACGAGACTCTAATAAACCGGCTTGTGATTCATGACTCCTATGAACCTAGAGCTCTAATACCAACTTGTCACGACCCAAGTTTGCCCTTCGTGAACAAGTTGTGACGGCACCTAGTCCCTACGACTAGGTAAGCCTAACAATTTTGAAAAAGAAAGAAACAAATTCGGAAAACTAATAAAAGCCGAAGATAACATATATAAAAGTGTTTAAGATGCTGCTCGGCATATACAATACAAGATCTCAAATCTGAACAACTGCCAAAACCCGGAATTCCATGAACCACAAGCTATGAATATGACAAAATGCTCTAACTCTGAAATGTCTAAATCAAAAGAAAAGATAGAGTGGCTATCACTACAAGAGAGAATGGGAAGGGATTCCTTGGTCTGCGGACACGGAAGATATACCTCGAAGTCTCTGGAAAATTGCCTTGCCTCAAGGGTAGTAGGGCTTGGTCAAAGTACCTGGATCTGCACACGAAAATATGTGTAGGAAAAGGCATGAGTATACCATGGTAGTACCCATTAAGTTCCAAGCATAACCTCGGTCGAGTACTGATCATATACAATAATATATAAGGAAAAGAAGCAGTATTAAAGTAACACAGAGTAATAAGGGTAGAAAAAACCACAATAGAAACAAAATAATCTGAGAAAGAATACTACTCAACACATAGATAACAACGGGGGATCTCCCAAGATACCGTCTTGTAGTCCCAAATATAAATATCCAGTGGATCTCTCGGCTGTCGTCCCGTAGTCCAACTCATGACGCGCAGGGGATCTCCCGGAATACCATATCTGTAGTCCCAAATATAAATACTCAGTACTGAGGAAATCTACCGGGTGCAGACATATATTTCCAATGTAAATATGCAGGGGCATCACCCAGAATACCACATCCATAGTCCCAAATAAGCAGGCAAGAGGGATCTCCCGGGATATCGCCCGCAGTCCCAAAGTAAACACACAGCAGCGACACAAAAAATAAACAATTCAATCAAATTTATACCGAGGTAAAATATGTATTTCTAGCCTAGCATGCTGCACATAATTCAAATAAGCATTTTGAGCAAGTAAAGCAATTGAATCAGTTAGACATGCTTTCCTAAGCTAACAGTAGGCTTAAATTTCAAGTAGTGTAAACAGGGAAGATATACATAGTAATAGTTAGTTAATGAAAATCGAATTTTCAACAATTAGCACATGTACATATTCATCACCTCACGTACAAGTCATTTCATAGATCAACAATACCAAATCCTATGGGGAGTTTCCCCTACACAAGGTTAGGCAAGCCACTTACCTCGAATCAGCTCAATATACTCTATACCACGTTAATGCCATGAGTATCCGACTCCAAATGGCCCAAATCTATTCGAAGTAATTGAAAAATATAAATATAACTTCAAGTAACTAATTCAACTAATTAATTCAATGCTAATACACGAAATTAGGAAAATCGCGCAAAAGCCTCCCGAGCCCATGTCGCAGAATTGAGGGTTAAGTTTCAAAACCTTAGAAATTGATTTGGGAGCTCAGGATTGGCGATTTTGGGAGATATTTTTATCTGGGTGTTTTGGGTAAGTAATTCTTACTCGGTTTTGATTAATTTTCACGAATCTATGCTTACATTTATCCTTTGAATTCAAATTTGGAGAAAAATGGAAAAGTTCTTAGGCCTAATTTTGGAGTTTTGATCAAGATTTTGATGTCAGATTGGAGTAATTTTTGCATATATGAACTCGTGATGGTATGCAGATTCTGAATTTGTATATTTTATCTGATTCCGAGACGTGGGCCCGGGAGGCTTTTTGGGCGATTTTCCTAATTTCGCATATTAGCTTCAAATTATTTAGTTGAATTAGTTACTTGAAGATATATTTACATTATGCAATTATTTTGAATGGATTTGGGCTATTTGGAGTCGGATACTCGTGGCAAGAATGTGATATTGAGTTGACTGAGCTGGTTCGAGGTAAGTAGCTTGCCTAACCTTGTATGGGGGAAACTCCCCTTAGGATTTGGTATTGTTGATGTATGACATTCCTTGTACATGAGGTGACAAGTGCGTACATGTGCTAATTGTTGAAATTTCAATTTTTATTAAGTAACTATTATTGTGTATTTCTTCCCTATTTACACTACTTGAAATTTAAGCCTACTGTTTTCTTAGGAAAGCATGTCTAACTGATTCAATTCCTTTACTTTCTTAAACTGCTTATTTGAATTTTGTGCAACATGGTAGGCTAGAAATACCTATTTTACCTTGGTATAAATTTGTTTGAATTGAATATTCTTCGTGTTGCTGCTGTGTGTTTACTTTGGGACTACAGGCGATATCCTGGGAGATCCCCCTTGCCTATTTATTTGGGACTATGGATGTGGTATTTCGGGAGATCGCCCTGCACATTTACATTTGAAACTACGGAACTGCACCCGGTAGATTCCCTCAATACTGGGTATATATATTTGGGACTACGGATATGGTATTCCGGGAGATCCCCTGCGCGTCATGAGTTGGACTACGGGACGACACACGAGAGATCCACTGGATATTTATATTTGGAACTATAGGACGGTATCCTGGGAGATCACCGGTTGTTATCTCTGTGTTGAGTAGTATTGCTTCTTCGATTATTTTGTTTCTGTTATGGTTGTTGATACCCTTATTACCATGTATTACTTTAATATTGTTTCTTTTCCTTATATATTATTGTATATGACCGTTAGGGCCCTGACCTTCCTCGTCACTGCTCGACCGAGGTTAGCCTTGGCACTTACTGGGTACCGTTGTGGTGTACTTATGCCCTTTCCTGCACATTTTTTTGTTTTCAGATCTAGGTACTTCGACCAAGCCCTACTACCCTTGAGGCGAGGTGATTCTCCAGAGACTTCGAGGTATATTTGCCGCGTCCACAGACCGAGGAGTCCCTTTCCATTCTCTCTTGTAGTGATAGCCTTTCTATCTTTTCTTTTGATTTAGACATTCCAAATTTAGAGCATTTTGTCATATTCATAGCTTGTGATTCATGAGATTCATGGTCTTTGGAGTTGTTCGATTTTGATATCTTGTATTGCATATGCCGAGCGGCATCTTAAACATTTTTATATATGTTATCTTCGGCTTTTATTAGCTTTCCGCATTTGTTTCTTTCTTTTTCGAAATTGTTAGGCTTACCTAGTCGTAGGGACTAGGTGTCATCATGACATGTTAACGGAGGGCGAACTTGGGTCGTGATAGAAATCATTAAAGAGGAATATTCAAGTACGTGACATCAGTCTTCCCCTGGAGGGTAGGAAAGTACAATTTATAAAAAATGAGCGTACTCTAACACCCTGAATGAGATATGGGGTTCAAAATACATGAAGTTGAATTATACAACATTTATCGATACAAGGAATCTATGCCACGAGCCCATGAGGACTAAAACAAAGTTGAACATTTACGAGATTGTCATAATTCCAACAACCCAACCTTTCTCGGTAGTTGATCATACATAAGATAACTAAGGATACGACAACTTGTCTTCCAAATAAAAATGTTCGTGATATGTACCAAAACCTAAAACATCTATTCTGAACCATTCACGAGTGAAAACATATAGCCAGAACCTTTTAATATTAGGATGAGATCATGTTTTAGGAAAAATGGACACTTTTCTATGAGCTAGATGTGTTTCTTGCATAATGATTCTCCAGTTGTAAGACCTTGACACTTCGCGGGCATCTACAATACTAGGAATAAAGTGAGCTACTTGCTGTGGAATGATCTAAGTAGACATGAAACTCACACTAAAATGGGAAAACAAAAGATCTTCCTGTGATGGATTATTGGAAACCTCAAATTTCTCAGAAACTTTACACGGGCAAGCGACCACTTCAATCGAAATACACACATATGATAGGAGCTAAGATATGCTCTCATGTTACTAGATAGTGAATAATTTTCATGGTGATATTCGGAAGAGAGTAGAGTTACTATTCAAACATTAGAAGCCATATACTCAAGAGATGAAAAGAGTGACTCAAGAAGGATCGCAATACTGGGCTGCTTTACACTAAATTTGATACCACATAGGTAAAATTTATGATGGTTCATGGATAAGAGCACGTGAGCAGATGTTATCCATTTGAACAAAAGGATTTTGTAAGAAATTCATCAAGTATAGTTCCTTGTTGGAAGTTTAGGGAAGCAAGTGAAAAATATTACCCTAGGATTATGACTCAATTCAAGAAATCATTATAGGACTCATTTCTCTAGAGGTTGTAAGTAAGATAATTGTGTTATAGAGGCTTCACGAATGATAAGCCTCATTGAAAGAGTAGATACAGAGAATGGCTCATAAGGTTGTCCTGACTCTATCTCAAATCCCATAGCAACATAAGGACTGACATATGACAAAGTGGAACTGGAATCACTAAGAACGTATACATGATTGAAAAGTCAATAGACATGTAACCACACCCGGAAAAGCCTCTGACCTTTGGCGCCTCCTCATAGCATAGAACCTGTTGGGCCCTCCTGAGCACTGAATACGATCCCTAACTGTTCCACGCCCTGCGAGTGCCATAGTGACTTGAGCTGGGGGAGGTGTTGTGGATGAAGTAGCTTTAGAACTGTCTGGCTATGCCATAACCTACCCATGACCTCGAGAGATGAATGAAAATCTCTTTGAAGGTGACCCGACATACCACACTTGTAGCATACATTAGTACCATTGTGACATACTCACGCATGACACCTCCCACACTTCACACAATGGATATGAGGTCAACTAAACTGACTCGCCCCACTGACTTGATATTCACCATTTTGGCATACATTATAAACTTCCCCTTTATCCTTCCTCCAAGCTTCCAATGTGGGAGTACAAATATCCAGTATTGTTTTACTATGCGGGCTCTTGGAATTGACTAGACCTACCCACCCCAAACACGTTGCTGAGCATACTCACAACACGACATCAAATGTTCCTTCCCACATACCAGGCAGACCGGGATAGGTGGCACCGTCGTCTACCCCTTTGGCCAGCCGTGATAATGAGGAGGCTTTTTCGTTATGAGGAACGATTTTAGATGTTTTGGCCATTGTTATTAAAGAACTCAAGAGAAGAGAAGAAGTTTGTGTTGTAACAAGAACAAGTTGAAGAAAAGATAAATTCAGGAAATATGAAGAAGCTAATGAGGTTTTGGGAAAGATTTGAGAAGTAAAGAGTGTAAAAGTTGTGAGATTAACCTATTTATAGTGATCATTTTAACTGTTTGGGGAGGCAAACGGCCGACCATCAACCGCCTTCAATTAATGGCTTTGGGAACTATGCAGACACGACCTTTCAATCACTTCAGTAGCTGACATCACGAGATTGACGTCCTGATCAATGCATTGGAGGATCGAGAATCAAATCGTTTCTTATCTTCTTACTCTAAGAAATGCGGGGACTATTTGTATACATTCGAAAGCAGGTATGCCCGATTTCATGGGCTCGAAGAGTCATCTCAAGCCCGAGTTCAGGGTGGATTGAGCTCGAGCCCGTTGGACCAAGCTCGAAACCAACGATAGAGTATAAGCCTCGAAGATCGAAGTATGTAATGCGCACCGAAACCGAGCTCGATCAACCCCGAGATGATGCTGTTATGGGTTTGTAACAGAAAGAGCAAGATTTCCGCTACGTCGCTAAGATCATGGCGTAAATTTCGGAATATATTTGTACGAGTTAGTACAAATTCGTACTAGGCGATTAGATAGCTGTCAGAAGAAGATTCTTTATTATAAATAGAAATGTACCTTATTTAGGGTTCCCCTATTATATAAAGGGGACCCCAATCATTTGTAACGATCATCAATCATTGGCAAAGAATATACTCTCTTACTTTCTTGCTCATATTTCATCAGAATTGTCTCTTAATTTTACTGTCCTTACTTTACTTTTCCTACTGACCAACCTCGAGGCCATTTAGCTCGAGGTCAAGATTGGCTTGAACACTAGTTTAATTCAATTTACTTCTTTTATTTATACTTCAGATTTTTTGATTATTAATTGCTATTGAACTAACCACATAAGTTTAATTATTATTCGTATTTTTGAGGTAACAACTATGAAGAAAAATAAATTTAAAGAGAGCAAGAGTGAATGATGATGTAGTGACGACGCAAGTTTGAGGTGTGAAACCAGACAAAGTGGAAAGTCAGCAACATGAAGTGATGGTCTCTTCGATATCCATCCTCATTTTTATATCTTACGACTGTTAAGGAAGAAAAAAGTAGAGGGTGAAACAAGTGATAGTGACCTATAAATTTTTTGGAAAGAAGAAAGAAAGAAGAAGATATATTTTAGAAACATGGGGGGTCCAAGTGGAGGTAGTCACATCCTTTGCCAAAGGAAACCAATTTGAAGTCGCTCTCTAATATTTAATTAGGTCCACATGTTATTATGATGTTAAGAGCAAAATACACATTTGAGCCATCAATTTAAACTTTGAAATTCAAAATGAGTGTGATGTTATTTTATATGAATATTAAAATATCTTTCGTATTATTCTTTAATTTGTATGACCAGCAAAGTATTTTTTTTTACAAATTCTTTTATTCCAATAGTTTTTTTCCAAATCATATAGACATAGTTTGACCCGGAACAGTAAATTCAGTTTCAGTTCACAAAAATCGCCCTAATTCTATTTACACATCGAATTCATCAAAAAAGTCAACTGAATAGTAAAATATGTAACCGCATAGTAACAGAATTTTAATAAGGATATTCAAAATATAAAGTAAATACATGAGGAAGTAAAGGGAAATATATATATCTTTCCTCAAAGTGAATTCGGATGAACTCCCTTCCGCCATCGTAACTCTGCCCATGCTACTCACATGTCCCTAACCCCCTTCCGTCACTCTAGCGCCACTCATCCCGTGTACATGCCGTCCTCCAACAAAATACAACTATATGTAGTAAGGATACTTTAATTAGATATATTTTCATACACGCAATTTGAATATTGAGTATGATATATTATTATTGTTATTAATTTTTTATCCCAAGGTGAAAAATAACACATGCAAATAGAGATATACGTCGCCCAACCACAAATGTCTTAATATAGCACAATATCATAAACTTCCATATACGAATTGTTGTGGTCAAAAGCACGCGCAAATATACGCGGTTGTCAAGTAATAAAGTGATTAAAAGTCGGATTTCAAACCCACGAAGACCTGTGATTAACTATTAACTAAGTTAGACTATCCTAATTATCTAAACAAGAATTATACATAGAAATATTTGATTCTAAACTAATTAAATAAAGAAATATAAATAATAAACTTTGAATAGAGCGTACAAAAGTCATGGGCCAAAGTTCTCCTACTCCTAATCCGACTCAGCTTTAGGACTTGATGCTGGGGCGGATGCTTTGCATCCACCTCAGCTTCCACTTCTTTAGCTTCACATGCTAGGGTGGATGCTTCACCACCCTTTGTTCCTCCATCTCTGATGTACCCAGGTGTGGATACTAGGCGGATGCTATGGTCCGACTTCACTGCTAAGGGTGCACCAAATAGCCTTCTTTCCAGGTTGGATGTGATGTATCCACCCTCTTCTCCTCTAATTGGAGCATCATTTCTTTATATTTTTGCACTCCAAATATCCTAAATCATCACACATAACTTAATTAGTTATAAAACTAATAGTAACACATGGTTGGCATTTTTAACACTAAATAGCTGGTGCATTTTTCTTTAAAAGGTGTGAATGAGAAATGGAAGAGGAACCTTTTGGATTACACCTCTTCATCTCACCCTTCCTTAATCTAAGAGGCTTGGCCTCATTTTTCAAACATGGAAAATCTAAAATCTTCTTTCTCTTTTCTACATTGATGCATTATTTTCTAAATAAATATAAGTGTCATGTCTTTTGCTCCGTTTGTTGAGTTCGCTGAAGTTCTGTGATTTGAAATTCCGCTATCACAGAATAGTTATTATGTTCTATCCTGGGAGGAATTAATCAGTATATCTTGGGCAACAGTAATGAGATTAAATTCCTTAAGGACACACTGTGTAGTAGGCTCGAAATTATTTTACGATTTTGTTTATTGAATTAACGTTTGTTTGCTTCTCTGATTTTCTGATTGTGAATACAGTAATACCAAAAATCTTAAGGAATTTAACTTAAATTTATTTTTATGTGTTCATATTAACATCTATTGGAGACGTGAAGGATAATTGGTATTCGGATGGATTTACAGAGAAATTTCAGAGAAGTTATGGCAGTATATTTGCTATAGAGAATAACAAACGAATAGTATCTTCCGCGAAATCTAATTGTTGTTTTCGCAAGTATTTAGTGTTGTATGTACACACAAGTAGTTGCCATACAATTTGGCTGTCTATTATTGTGGTCACATGGTCATGGTATGGGTATGGAACAGATGTTCTAACAGTAAGAATTCAAGTACGTGAAAACCAAAAATTGTTTTCACTTTCCACTATTTCAAATCTCACTTGGGTGGTACAAGAGATATTATACTACTGCAATTAGATGTAGGCTTAAAGTTTGTGGGATTCTGGCCATATAAGATTCACAAGTACAAATGAAGTCTGCTTTATCAAGTTGTGGGTTTGAACAAGTGAAACTATGGTCTCTGCCAAAGAAAAAAAAAACAAATAAGCGAGGTTGCCTTGGAAGGAATCTACGTTTGTATAGGACAAACGAAAAAACAAATGTAAAAACATGTCTGTTCCTCTTGATTTGATTCTCAAAGAATCTTGTATGCATTTGTTGGAGATATACTTTATATGATGTGTTTATGAAGCCGATTTGGTGCCTGAAGGAAATTAGGATCCTAACCGTATCCGCTCTCAAAGAGGCTAGATGAAGAAGCCCCGTGTCAAGAGATATGATCAACCGTTGCAAACAAATTATACAACATCACGATCCAACAAGAAAGTGACAACAAAAATCGGGTTCTATTTTCTTAACTTCATAATTTATATATATTTATCCTTTGTGATCTTTATGAAATTTAATTTCATAACTGTTAGGATAAATGACTTACTTATATGATGATCTCAAATATATATTGTGTTTTGCATGCACATTAAGTAGGAATAACTAAGGTTATATTGGTTATATAACTTTGGTAGCATGTTTGGAATTCGTGAAAAATTATTTTCAAAGTTGTAATATATGAATTAGTCTTGCACTAATACTCGAAAGTATTTTTGAGATCTTGAATATGATATGTACATATGTACATATAATTGTTTGATTAGAGTAAGAAGATCAAATTGTTTAAAGTGTTATAATGGTTTAGTTGGAAAACCATTTGAAAGGGAATTAAATTCTTGTGATTTTATACCCCTGGTTTTGGAGACTAAAATCTACCTGATTTTCTACTCCTGCTCCAAGAATAAAATCTGCGTGATTTTCTATACGTTCGGTCAGATTAAAGTCTTAGTGGCTTTCTACTCGTTTTGGAGATTAAAATCTTAGTGATTTTTCACTCTAATTTATTGTTCGGTTTGAAGATTAAAAACTTCATCGTTTATTAAATTTGATTATGTCACATATTACTCGGTTTGAAGATTAAAAACTTCATCGTTTATTAAATTTGATTATGTCTCATATTACTCGGTTTGAAGATTAAAATCTTCATCGTTTATTAAATTTGATTATGTCTCATATTACTCGGTTTGAAGATTAAAATCTTCATCGTTTATTAAATTTGATTATGTCTCATATTACTCGGTTTGAAGATTAAAATCTTCATCGTTTATTAAATTTGATTATGTCTCATATTACTCGGTTTGAAGATTAAAATCTTCATCGTTTATTAAATTTGATTATGTCTCATATTACTCGGTTTGAAGATTAAAATCTTCATCGTTTATTAAATTTGATTATGTCTCATATTACTCGGTTTGAAGATTAAAATCTTCATCGTTTATTAAATTTGATTATGTCTCATATTACTCGGTTTGAAGATTAAAATCTTCATCGTTTATTAAATTTGATTATGTCTCATATTACTCGGTTTGAAGATTAAAATCTTCATCGTTTATTAAATTTGATTATGTCTCATATTACTCGGTTTGAAGATTAAAATCTTCATCGTTTATTAAATTTGATTATGTCTCATATTACTCGGTTTGAAGATTAAAATCTTCATCGTTTATTAAATTTGATTATGTCTCATATTACTCGGTTTGAAGATTAAAATCTTCATCGTTTATTAAATTTGATTATGTCTCATATTACTCGGTTTGAAGATTAAAATCTTCATCGTTTATTAAATTTGATTATGTCTCATATTACTCGGTTTGAAGATTAAAATCTTCATCGTTTATTAAATTTGATTATGTCTCATATTACTCGGTTTGAAGATTAAAATCTTCATCGTTTATTAAATTTGATTATGTCTCATATTACTCGGTTTGAAGATTAAAATCTTCATCGTTTATTAAATTTGATTATGTCTCATATTACTCGGTTTGAAGATTAAAATCTTCATCGTTTATTAAATTTGATTATGTCTCATATTACTCGGTTTGAAGATTAAAATCTTCATCGTTTATTAAATTTGATTATGTCTCATATTACTCGGTTTGAAGATTAAAATCTTCATCGTTTATTAAATTTGATTATGTCTCATATTACTCGGTTTGAAGATTAAAATCTTCATCGTTTATTAAATTTGATTATGTCTCATATTACTCGGTTTGAAGATTAAAATCTTCATCGTTTATTAAATTTGATTATGTCTCATATTACTCGGTTTGAAGATTAAAATCTTCATCGTTTATTAAATTTGATTATGTCTCATATTACTCGGTTTGAAGATTAAAATCTTCATCGTTTATTAAATTTGATTATGTCTCATATTACTCGGTTTGAAGATTAAAATCTTCATCGTTTATTAAATTTGATTATGTCACATATTACTCGGTTTGAAGATTAAAAACTTCACCGTTTATTAGATCCGATATTAGATATTACTCGGTTAGAAGATTAAAAACTTTACCATTTATTAATTTTGATTGTGTCAGATTGGTTGAAGATTAAAAACTTCATCATTTATGCTGGTTTTGTCGTGACACAAATAAAAGTTCTTGTGGTTGTCTCAACAACGTATTAGGGGCTTCGAATATGAATCTTTTTTCGATGAAATATGCTTGGAATATGAAATTATTGAACAAACGACCGCCCCTGAGTTACCGAAATCTAATGGAATTGCGAAAAGAAAGAATAAAACGTCAAAGGAAACGATGAATTCCTAGTTGATAAAGTTCTGATTTACCCAAAACCGAATACTCAATCGAGTTCCATATGAAAAATGGAAACGAAGGAAGCCCAACTTAAAATATTTTAAGGTGTGGGGGTTCTTAGATAAAGTGCAAGTTCCTAAACCCAAAAGGGTAAAGATCGGCTTGATTGCATTTTCATAGGATATGCAACAAATAGTAAATAATCTGTACATTCATATTAATATGGTAATTGAATAAGATAATGCTGAATTCTTTGAGAATATTTCGTATAAAAAGGAATGTGAGTTGTCTAGTGAAAATCTAAGCAAACTCGGGAAGAAGCAAAGGAAAGTACATTGAATTAGGAAAATTCAAGACGTAGTAAACGTCAAAGGATAACTACTTCCTTTGGACCGGACTTTCTGACATTCTTGTGGGAAAATGAGTCTCAAATGCTTAAAGAAACATTGTCTTCCTTGGAAGCACAATATTGGAAAGAGACAGTCAATAGTGAGATAGAATCTATATTAAGTAATCATACTTGGGAATTAGTTGATCTTCCTCCATGAAATAAACCTTTGTGTTCTAAGTGAATTTTCAAAAGGGAAATAAAAGCTGGTGGTACTATTGAAAAATATAAGGTAAGATTAGTTGTCAAATGGTTTAGACAACGAGAAGGTCTTGATTGTTTTGATACATACTCACCAGTAACGAGAATTACATCTACTCGAATGTTAATAGCATTAGCCACCGTGTATGGCCTTAAAATCCATTAGATGGACGTAAAGACAACCTTCTTAAATGGAGATTTGGAGGAAGAAATTTTTATGGAACAACCTAAAGGGTTTGTGGTTCCTAAAAAAGAAAAGAAGGTGTGTCGACTTATTAAGTCACTTTACGGACTAATTAAAACAAGCACCCAATAATGGCATGTGACATTTGACTAGAAAATGTTGTCAAATGATTTCAAACTAGTGTATTCACATTAAGAATACTCTAGATTATGTTGTCATTGTTTATTTATATATGGATTATATGTTGATAGAAAATGCATATGAAACATGTGAAATATGGGGACATTTAGCTTATGCATAACAAAAGCTAATGTTAGACGTTATGTATATATTATCTAGAAGAATTAGATGATATGATTCTTCGAACCCCACGAATCCTTAGGGATATTGATATGATAGTCAGTGAATTCATTACTTGTTCAGTCTTACTGATGAAACTACAAATTCAAAAGTTGTTTACGTGCTTTTTCAGAAATGATTTGTTCTTTCTTGAACATTTATAATATTTAGCTCTTCTATGAAAGGGTGTCACCTGGAAGGCTGTGACTTTTCATGAAAAGTGCGTTTACATGTTTTGTATAAACATGACCATTCATGAACAAATGTATTAATACTTTGGTCTATAATGAGGTGAACCAACCGATGAACATGACCAAAATCCATTCCAAGTTGGATTTGTTTTATGAATGAAGATGCTATAATTTGCGTATCATATAGATGTATGAATTAATAGCATACAAATGCTTGAAAATGGCGGAATGATTGCAAACTGTATTATATATTAAAAGGTCGTGGACACAATTAATACCAATCATTCTTGTTGTTGTTATAATATATTATTGCTACATTAAGTGTAGTTAATAATCTGATTTGAAATAGAATGTCGAGACGTATTAGTCTACGACATAAGGAAGTTCGCATTGAATTGTCAGGATAATAAAATGAGTTTTAGGGTACTTAAAAGATACCCATGCATTGCACTATAATAATTATCTTGCAGGTATTGAAGGGTATAGTTATGCAAATTGAATCACCGGATAAACCTAAACTAAATCCACAAGCAAATACATTTTTACAATAAGTGGAGGAGTAGTGTCTTGAAAATCGTCCAAACAAATGTGCATTTCCGCTCTACAATAAATGCTCAGTTTATAGCCTTAGACAAGGTCGGTGAATAAGCTGAATGGCTCCGAAATTTTTTGAAGAAATTCTATCATAGCCCAAAATATTGGAACCTATATGCATACACTGCAATGGTCAAGCGACAATAGGAAGGGCAGGGAACATTATGTATAACGGAAAACCTTGTCATATACGACGAAGATATAAAACCGTTAGACAACTACTCTTTAGGGGAATTTTCATAATTGAATATGTAAAATTAAGTGATAATGTATATGGTCCAGTTATAAAAGGCCTAAATAGAGAGGTAGTTGAAAGATCATCGAGGGGAATATGACTATGGCCGAGGACAAGTCATTGTGGCGGTAACTCTACCTAGAAGACTGGAGATCCCAAGATCTAGGTTCAAGGAGCTCAAACAAAGTCACTAATGACGGTTCAACATTATTAAATAAAATTTCTTTTTGGTCCATTCTCGTGATAAAATAATGTTCAGTACCAAGGATAAAATATTAAGGTTTTTTTTAATGGTTTCTAAGTTTGATACATGGTATATCAAATAGTGTATCTACGGGATAACACGTTTAGGAATCAACTATATAAGTGTGAAGTGTAAGCCGCTTCAAGGAGAATTCTATAAAGCCAGTTCTCTACGTACTTGTGAACCAGGTGATGTTCATGGCTAAAACGAACACAACAATGAGAACCAAAGAGGGTTAAGGGTTGATTGTGTGACGTATGGTTGTCTAGGTATACGCCAAATCTCAACGGTTCAAAGATATCAATTCTACCAATTGACCGAGTATATCCGACATAAGCTCACTACGGAAAGTTCAAAGGGAAACCTGCTTATCCAGATGTGATTAATCATTACTTGTGAATCACGCAGTATTTTCATGCATGTTTTTTCACATATGCCCATTCCCCATTTATGTGGGGGATTGTTGCATTTTTCTTTAAAGGGTATGAATTGAAAATGGAAGAGGCACCTTTTCGAATTTACCTCTTCATCTCAACCTTCCTTAGATTCTTTTCTACATTGTTATATTATTTTCTAAATTAACATAAGTGTCATGTGTGATTTGCTCCGTTTGTTGAGTTCGCTGAAGTTCTGTGATTTGAAATGCCGCTATCACAGGATAGTTATTCTGTTCTATCCTGGGAAGAATAAATCCGTATACCTTGGGCAACAGTGAGGGAATTAATTCCTTAAGGACATACTATGCATTCGGTGGGCTCGGAATTATTTTACGATTTTATTTATTGAACTAATGTTTGTTCGCTTTTCTGATTTTCTGATTTTGAATATAGTAATACCAAAAATAGCATCAAAAAGCGGTTAAAATATGGGCAAAGTAACATTAAAACATATAGAAATATGCCGAACATCACGAATTAACCTTTTACATGATTTTAGTAGAATTGCACTTACCTACCATGTGTGCTTTAGACGACAAATGTTTTTCTACTGATTGACCTTTTCCTCTTGATTTTGCTTTT
>MU734370.1:51066-103557 GCA_026770625.1 Nicotiana glauca | reverse complement strand
ATATATATATATATATATATATATATATATATATATATATATATATATATATATATATATATATATATATATGTTATAATCAAGTAGTAATCTGAAAATAAAATAATATCATTAGAGGAAGTTAACACATGATTTTGTGATAGTACGCCTCTTTGGAAACCCTTCTACTTTAATAAGTTGAATTAAAACAGTAAATTTAGAAACATAAAACATTCAAGCCAGAGCAACTCGTGATGCCTCCGTAATTTTTCGTTTTTATTTTTCTTTTCTATAGAAAAGGAAAACATTTTCTTATCTTTCTTTGAATTGAACAATAAAAAAACTAAAATTCCTTTCTTCAGAGGCAGAGAATGTTGCTTCCTCTTCGATTATAATCCTGTATTTGTAAATAATAATTCTGAAAAATAAAACGTTAGCGTATAAACATAAATATAAATGAGACAGTAATTAATTCGAGCCCACTTAATTCACAGTGTTTCCTTAAGGAATTTAATCCCCTCCTAGTACCCAAGGTTATGGATTATTTCCTCCCAGGATAGAACGAATTACACACACTGGTGTAGTGGAACTTCAAACCCCAGTGTTTCAGCGAACACAAAGTTCGACAGCAAATCACACTTACGGATGCTTTGTTTGTAGTTTAAAACATTGCAGAACAAGGGAGGACAACTCAGAAGTCGAATGGAAATTCTGAGCAGAAGGAATACAATGTATAGCCAACGTTGAGTGTTAACGGAAGAGGAGAGCTTTCAAGTTTTCGGTATATATGGAGTGTATATTGAGTGTATTCAGAGTGTATATTTCTCTCCAACTGCTGCTCTATTAATAGCAGTTAGTTGAGAGAAATTCGTCCCGCTCCATGGTAGAACAAGCACTAGGCTATCATGGAGGAAGCACTTGCTTGGTGGGAGGAGCACTTGGCCAAGGTGGGAGATGCACTAGGCGGCTTGTTGGTGCAACACAATACACGGATTGGAAAACACCCGTTACAAACACGGATTATATCATGTTAATATTCACTATTAAGAAGCCAAAGCCGAGCCGAGCGAGCGACGACGACAGCGACGGCGCAAGGCTTGCCTTCTTCCTAACTCTTTAAGAGCTACATGAAGTGCATTTGTATATAAACCCACCAAAAATTTTATCTTCTACCAATGTGGGACAATGTCACATTAAAAGAAGAGAGAAACTTAAAATTTCACTCAAAATTTTATTTTCCCTCCATTTCCCATTCACTCTCATTTTAAGACTATTTCATCTTAAACAAAAACTCAACAAAGAGAAGACCGGTTTCTGAAGATAATGCTTCTCTCATGGACTAATGGAGTATCATCTGAGAGGTTACAAAGTGGTTTTTTAAAAAATAACTTATCAAAGAGAACAAATTAGGAGTCTTTTGTCGAAAACCAGAATATTTCAGGATTTTAATCTTGGGAATATAATCAGGATTATTGCTCAGATAATCAATTTACCTTTTATATGGGATAAGTTATACCAAGATTTGGTATAATAATAACATACCTTATAGTTAATAATTTCAATCAAATACGGAATAAATTTAATTTCAGAATTTATAGAGAGATAACCCCCTTAATCCCTTGAATAAAAGGTCCCTCAAATTTTAACCGGTAATATCAAAGATAACCAATTAAAATTTAATTGTTAAGCGATTAATGAAGCCAAATAACTTAATGAATCGAATAGTATAATAACTCACAACAATTATGACGTGAGTCACACCTAAGTTAACTCAAAGTCATGTTTTATATATTATTTTAAAGCTGGAGGTGCTTTATAAGTTAAATGGTTCAACTTCGATAGTTACGTTGCACCCTTCTTCATTTTCTGCACTAACTTGTATTCATGTCTCTCTCGTTTAGAAAGGGCATTTGTATTTATACTCGTTTTTTGGGCGACGTTTTAACTTGTGCTAGTTTTATAAAAAAATTTTACAAATATAGCCATTTTTTCGTGTAATTTCAGCATACGAGGCTGAAGTAGCAAAAACAATCACGCAAAACTTCAACATTCTAGTAGACGGGCCTGAAGTAGCAAGTGTGCTGAAGTTTTTATTTGTAATTGCTGAACTTAATCAATATAGTAGCTGAAATTTTGTTTTCTATTTACTGAAGTTTTTGTTCGTAATTGCACTAAATAAGCGGAAGTTGTTTTGTCCTGGATTCATTAGATTTGTCATTAAGCTTTTTCAAAAACTTCAGCAGAAGATGCTGAAGTTATTTAGTTCATTTATAAAAACTTCAGCAGAAGATGCTGAAGTTATTTAGTTCATTTGTAAAAACTTCAGAGCTGAAGTTTTTTTGTTCTGGATTCATTAGTTTTGTCATAAAGCTTTTTCAAAAACTTCAGCAGAAAATGCTGAAGTTATTTAGTTCATTTGTAAAAATTTCCGCACTATATAAGCTGAAGTTTTTGAGAAAGCTTTCTAACATACTAGATAAATAATTAGATTACCAAGAGTATTTAAATCATAAATTTTGAAAACAATAAACGTGAAAAGAACAAAATTATCATTGTCTACTAATTTACATACGTTAATATTCACAAATTATTTTCTACTAACTTTCGTAATTATTTATAAATTTTTTTAAAATAATCTGATAAACATATTTATGGCAATCATCCCATGAACTGAAGTTTCATAGTAGCACCAACAGCAATAGAAGAAAGAAGAAGAAAACGAAGTAGGAGAAATGGGGCTGAAGTTGTTTAAAAGTAGGTACAAATTAAAACTTTTTTAAAAAAATAGGTATAGGTTAAATGGGGGCCCAAATACAACGTCCCGTGCAATTTTTACCATTTAGAAGGCGCGCGCTCAAGCTTCTTCTTGGGCTCTAATAAATTACTTGCTGTTTCGTCATTTGTATTGTCAAATTAAAGATTAAGTACTAACGATTAGGGGTGTTGATGGCTCAGTTCGCCAGCTTATTTATAAAATTTGTACCATGTCAATTATTTGGTCATTTTATTATGTATAACGAAAATTAAACTTTTTAAAATTGTTCCAGTTATATCGGTATCTCTTTGATATCGGTATCGATATCGATACGATTCGATTAATTTTAAGTATTTTTTGAATGTCATATAAAAGTTACTAGTAGAAGTTAGAATGCAATAATATACGTACTTTTTTAGGACGTATCAAACATAAAAGATGACTAAAGTATAGAGACATCAATTATTCTATAGCAGTGTAAAAGAAACTAAGAAAAGACAGAAAATATAAATCACATGGATGAAAAGATATTAATCATGTAATTGAGACTAAAAAATAAAGTCTATAGAAAATTAAACATTCAAAAAGATAAATCTAAATCATACGAAAGGAAACATATTCAATACACCCTTAATCGCTAGAATACCTTGTTTCTTGCTAGTGAATATACGTTGAAAATATTTAATTTTAATAAGAGTAATATAATAGATTTGAGAATTAGGATTTTAGTTTAGTTACATGTTAGTTTGTATGATTTCATAATTTCATAATTTCAAGGCCTAAGGAAAATTTTAATGTTTTGTTATTTTCAAAACTTAATATATAAATATATTTTTTACATATATATTTATAAAATTAAAAATCTACCCTAATTATCGTTATACTTATAAATTTAGATAAAAGCTTACTATATTATTATAAGAAACGACCTAAAAATCAGCTCGGAACGGTACGGTATGGTTCGGCCTGTTTAATTGGTATTTAAATATCTATTGACTCCCCTACTAATGATAGAAGTTTGTTGGGAAAAATTCTAGCTAAAATATGAACAAGAAAATATTGTCCTGGATAAAATATGTGCTTCGTTTTATTGTACTATCTATTTATTTATTTTTAAGAAAAAACCTAACAAAATCCGATGAAATAATCTAGGAACTACACCAGACAAGTCGTATGTCAATTAAATATAACTTGTTTACGTTTGAATTAATGTTGTCCATACCAACTTACTTTAGCAGCAATGGTCCCAAATGCACGGCCAGAAGATATTTTATTTAGAGAAGAAATTTTGTTAAAGACCTTTGGCGACCAAAGTTTTTACATTGACTCATGATTTCAATGCCTTGTATGACTATATCTCCGTTGAATATCCTATAGTCTGTCTGACCTCCAATCTACTGAATGACTTATTTGAATTTGCCAAGTTAAAGGAAGTCCACCATTTTTTCCAACCATTAAGTTCGTCAAATGCGAGTGAATAAATTAAAAATATAATTTGACTAGTGCGGATGTGTCCTATCAATATTATCTCAGGTGAGTTTAGACATTCTTGGTTAGACTACTGTTTTTGATAAATTCAGGCCCTACTTTATCACATATTCTGTTAAAATCCTATAATATTTCAATGTTGACTTGAATTCGTCATGCTTAGTTATATGGAAATAAAATCTAGAAAACTGGGTTTATGTACTGTTATTAACTACAAGAAAGGTCTGGATTTATGAGCTCCGTCGTCTCTTCTCAAAGTAGGAGTAAAATCTACATACACACTAGGGGTGTACATGGACCGGGTTGGTTCGGTTTTTATCAAAACCAAACCAAACCAATTATATCGGTTTGGATTGGTTCGGTTTTGTCGGATTTTTTGGGTTTTTTTGTTACATGAATATTATTTAATCTTACGTTATTAAAATTATAGATAAAACTTTAAAAAATGAATATATGTTTAGTAAATATGGAAAAAATTGACAAACATATGATCTATTAAAATATTCTAATGGGAGAAATTTTTTAGTAACACATGACAGTTATTTTCTTAGTCATCTAACAATAATTTTTCGTTAATTTACATTTTCAAGGTTAATACATGAGAGGAACCCAAATATTTCTACATTTTCTAAAGAAAAATCACTACAAAGTCTTAAAAATATAAATAAAATTTATATATTTACATGTCGGTTTGGTTCGGATTTTTTTACTCAATACCAAACCAAGTCAAACCAAACCTAGTCGGGTTTTTTAATCGGTTTGGTTTGATTTTTCGGTTTGGTGCGGTTTGAACACCCCTAATACATACTATTCTCTCCTAGACTTTCACTTGTGAGATTAAACTAGGTTTGTTATTGTTGTTTATCTCCATTACAGATATATAACTGGATTGTGACGAATCATCATATCCATCACGAATTATATTCACATTATAAATTCCGTCATAAAATAGTCACAAATTCCGTTACAATTATGTGACGTGTTTGTCCGTCATAAATATTCCATCACAGTATATGTGTTTTTCTTCTAGTGATTATCATGCTTACTCTTTTCTTTTCATATTGCTTATTATCTGCTTTCTTCACATCCTATTTTACTTTCTGCTGCGTCTAAGTCTAAGAAACCAACTCTGTGAACTAATTTAGATTGATTACAATTCTCAAAAGGTGAATATTGAGAGATGAAACATGCAGATTAACTTAGTCCGCCAATTTTCAAGTTTTCTTGCAGATTTATGCCAAAAGAGAATGGGAAAGAGAAATAGTACGTAAAGTCCATGGATTAAAATAACATTCATCATTTTCATTTTAATGTGATTTATCTTGAGAATTGAATTTAGTAATTTACTGATATAATTGTTATAATCTACATCTTAAAAGTATGGGGTTGGATTTTCCTTACCCTTTCATTTATTTGGAACCTCGCACGTTTACTTAAGAATAAGGAAAAGTAATAAGATTATTCAACAAGAAAAATCAATCATGAGAAGCTTAGCTTAAAGTGCATTAGAAATATGCAACGACCACAAGAAGTTATTCTAATCTATAGTCACTGTATTGAGAAAAATTAAGTTCACATATAGAATTAATTATAAGGTAACACGTCATGACATCTGGATTGGACAAAGGATGACAGTTGGCAAAGAATAATTGAAGAGGCACGAGTTTTAACAGGCACAAGCAGAAATCCAAGAAAATCATTAAGCACTACAAGAAAATGCTCATTTTGTGGGGGGTATTTTTAAGTTTAGTGGCATTTGACCCCTACAAAATGAATTGTGGCAGTTTCAAAAAATGCCACAGTTACCTTCGCCACAAGCATTACTATGGCAATTTTATAACACCTCCACGACGACCGCCACAATATAAAGTTTTAATTTGTGACGGTTTTTAAAGGCAATTGGCGATGGTACGTAACACCCAAAATATGACCTCAGTGTTTTTAAAAAAATAATGTAAGAGGGTAATAAACCCCCACAATTTGATCTCAATCTTTTTAAAAAAAAAAAAAATTAGTGGCAGCTTAAAACTGCCATAATAATAGAAAATTTTAATTCAAGATTTCAAAAAATAAACTCAATAATTCATACAACATAAATCCAATTCCATTAAGAATATCTATGGTAACAAACAGCAACACATTCAAATTCATATCACACTAAAGTTATAAAAACACATGTTTGATAATTTATTCTACAGTTGTCCATAATAAGTAAATATATATATATATATATATATATATATAGATGTGCTAAGTATTTGCTTGGTGATTTGTATTGCTATCACCTGATCATATTCTCACATCCACCGAATGAAGCAGGCTTACTCTACACATCACTTGCTGAAACAAAGAATTTTGATCAAAAACTTATAAAGGAATAAAATTTTGCCAACGAGCTAAAAGGAAGATCTTGGTATATAAATAAACGAAAGGTCTGATTCCTCTTACAAATAAATCTGTTACTTGACCTAACAGTAGCATTGAACTGAAGTTGTTAGATACTCACATGAATAAGAGCTAAAGTACAAAGCTATTTCCTTGGATATCATCACAACACTTACATCCACAAACTATTAATTACTTGATAGCATAAATTCTTGCCATATATTTATGAAAATCATAATGTAACTAATAAAACATAAGTTAACCACTATAGCTTTCTAACATTAGAGTCAAATAAATAAATTATAAGTTGTAATCTATTCCTATGATTAACAAACTTACATCAAAACTGAAGGCTAATAACACTAGGAAATTGAAGTAGAAGAAATGAACTGAATAAAATAGGAGTGGTCTGATAGAAGTAGTTAGTTAAACAAACCAAGCATTTTAAAATCTGTTGGATCTAACTTCAAACAAAAGAAGCAACAAATTAAAATGCGCAAAACTTTTTGTAACGCATGAATTCCACCAGTATCTGTATTATCAGTAAAAACTACAAGACAATATATAATAAATTACTCTTAGTTACTTAATGTAACCTGGGAAAAAGATGTGAAAAGATTTAGGAGATGAGTTAACAAGCATAACTTACCACTCAATGCCATCATAACAACATATCAATCTGTTAAACCAAAATATTCCTAGATTAGCATTCAATCAAGTTGGCTTCATCAAAGTTTTTGTCCCTAGAATTACTCCACAGTAACTCAGTAAGATATCCTCTTACAGGGAACACATACGAATACAAGATATAAAAAATAAGGTGAATCAAATGTGAATCCCATTTCGGAACATAGCTTTAAACCAAATATGAATATCATCTCTAAACATACCTATAAACAAAATAAATAAGCACTACTTAAAGATGAAATATCGTTACCTTTAGATAAAACAACGTATTAAATAAAAAAATTATTCGAATTTGTTTTCATTTGTTGCTAAATAAGTAGCAGTATTTGCCTCGACTACATCACCAATTAGATGGTCTGCAGTTAGTTATATCCTAACTCTTAGCATGTCATATTCTCATAACCTTCTTCTTCTACAACTTCTTCTGTATCATACAAATCTCTTAGCTTTAGGTTTACTAAAAACACTCCATCCTTATGAAAATATCATCTACATAGTATACCATATTTATGCTTGAGATACTTCGATGTAAGGCTCATGTACGTCACCCTCAATCTCGGGTAATTATATAAAAAGTTGGAGTTCATTTTCTTTTTCCAAATAAATAAAACATCAGTAGCATAAAAATAATTTACTTTACTAATGGTCTTCGTATGCTAGAATTATTCAAATTTGAAGGCATATATAAAATATGGTCAAAAACTTATGCGAGCCGTAGATAAACTAGTTTTTATAACAAAATGAGTCAACCTCATCCTTAGATATTTGTTGATAAACAGTAGTAAGAAGGTTGTGAAGGTGGCCTCGTTATCCATACCTCCGGTCGGATGAATGGAGGACCGACCGACCCGGGTGATAGCGGGTTTGAAATTACACCATGTCCAGTACTCTTAGAAATGTGCACATCCGCAATAATGATATTATGCATGATATTTTACTAGAGGAAGTTTTCATTTGCAGTAATTCATTTTCTAAGGAAAGTGAAAAACTAAACTACTAAAGTATGAGCTAGAGAAGGAAAAATTTGTCACCATAACAAGCAAAAGAGATGCATTCATTAAAGACCGTATACTGTCTTGATATTCCTGAATATAGAAGTGAGAAAAATGTTAGGAAGTTCCTTAACTGAATAATCTGCAGAATAAAATGTATTTATGCTCTTCCATCAGCGCCGACTCTAACGTGATGAGGGGTAAGGCATGGGCCTTAGGCCCGCAAATTTTGGGAGGGGGGTGGGATTTTTTAAAAAGAATAGATTTATAGGTATTTAAAAAATAATATTTACTAATTTTAATATAAAATTAAAGTTTTTAATATAAGAGAAAATAGAGCTCTCTAGATATGTAAATAAAGTAATAATTTGACATATTCAAAATGGATATATGAATAGTTTTTTTAACATTTCATTTTTACTCTTTCATTATATAATAATGTATAAAAAAATTTACTCTCCTTTTCTTAATATGTCCAAGTCAATCTTTCTTTTCTCCAATATTTTTATATTTCAGAAACCCCTATATATTTTCTGTCTTTTTCTTTAATATTCTAACTCACTTGCTTTCTCCAATATTTCATTACTCACTTTCTTTCTACAAGATTTCATTAGCTCCACTTTTCAATAATACTTTTAAGCTTCCAATAATTTTATATTTCTATAGCTCTATAAATTATTATATAATATCAACAATATCTCAAGAAAGATTATATGAGTTGGCAATATTATCAATTGAATAAAGATAATTAGAGAAAGTCCATTATAAAAAAGATTATTAATAACTTTGTATTTCAAAAAGTTAGAAGAATATACTTCAAATAAAAACGTATGTTATAACTTTCTTTTAAAAATTTAGGCCTCATACTAAAATTTGGCCTTAGGCTCCCCATATTCTTGAGCGGAGCCCATGTCTCCCATGTTATATTAATTTGTGGGTAAATCAATTTCAACATCACACAACGGAACTAGTTTCTAATTGAAATCGTTAAATTGTGATGACCCAAAGGGTCATCACCTGTTTTCTCTCTTTTTCGCACTTTCGAGACCTTGAAAACCTCACTTTAGTCGCCTCAATTTGCTTGCGCAGTCCGGGGCATAGCCGGAAAGCTTAAATATGAATTCTGCGTAAAAATTGATGAATTTTGATATTAATATGATTACAGTTGACTTTGGTCAATATTTTGGGTAAACCGATTCGGACCCGTGATTTGACGATCGCAGAGGGTCCATAGAAAAATATGGGACTTGGGCGTATGCTCGGAATCGAATTTCGAGATCCCAAGCCCGAGAAATAAATTTTTGTGTGAAATTATTTTCTGAAATTAATTAAGGAAAATGGAAAGGAAATTTAATCATAAGACTATGGTATCGGGCTCGTATTTTGTTTTCAATGCCTGATACAAGTCTTATATGTGATTTAAGCGCTTAATGTAAAGTTTGGTTGAAAACGGACGTCATTTGACGTGTTTCGGACTTAAAAATGGAAAATTTGTGTTCATATGAAAAGTTGAAAGAAATCATGTGATTTGAGGCTTGGTTCTATGTATATGATGTTATTTTGGCGATTTGATCGCACAAGTAAGTCTGTAAGATGTTTTTGAGGTTGTGTGCATATTTGATTTGGAGCCCCGAGTGCTCGGGTGAATTTTGGATAGGTGTCGAGTTGCATTTTTGAACTTTGGAGTTGCAGATTTTCAATCAGGTGCTTCAGACCTGTAGGCTTCACATTTGCAAAGCTTGGTTTGCAAATGCGATATTCGCAAATGCAAAGGCTTCTCGTAATTGCGAAGTTAGCCCAGGTCTGACCCTCCTCGCAAATGCGAGGAACTTCTTCGCAAATGCGAAGGTGCTCCTGTTGGCCAGAGGTCGCAAATGCGACCAACAAGTTCGCAAATGCAAAGCTTCCCCAACTGGCTTGTGTTCGCAAATGCGAACAAAAGTCTCGCATTTCTCAGATCTGCTGGGTTTGCATTTTTCACATCTGAGGCCTGCATGTTTCATATTTAGACGAATTTTCAACCGATTTCTTCATTCTTTCAAACTCAAACACTCCATAGGCGATTTTTCAAGAAAACTTTCTTCCCCGAATCATTTGTAAGTCAATTTTTACTAAAACACTCCATAGGCTAAGTGCATAATGCCATCCCTGAGGGGACATACAGCGCGATAAGCTACAAAACTCGAGCACAACTGAGGTGCGATATACAATCTGAATCTCAAGAGCCATCTTGCTCATAATACGTCATTTCCACGCTGATCCTTAACACATACACAATTCTTAGGCCGTCTCACAACTCACACGGCGCAATATATTATTACACGAAATATCTGACAACGAGATAACACCCTGACTACTCCATAAGGAGCGCGTTACTGAAATGAACACAAATAGCCTGACATAGAGTCCATATTTACATTTAAACCTATCCACCGACCTCAAGTCGATCCTGATCACATCAAACTAAGCCAATAACCTTTCAAAGGTCCATACCAATTTCCCTCTCCTCATAACATACAGAACAACCGTCATAACCGGAGCAAACCTCTCCAGTTCATAACCCAATAAACAAAGTGTCCTCCAGGCCTAAAGTCTCAAATTAATGATATTACCACCATTCTCATACTTGGTTTAAATCTTTAGTTAATCAAGTGACTACTTGTCACACTTATACAAGTTCCCCGTGGGACACGCTCCCACAATCTTCCAAAATAAATAATGGGTCCGCTCATCCAAACCATCGGTCGCACTAACACTGAAAAGCGATCGAAATTATTTACCAGAATACAAGCCCTCCTTACAAAACACCGATCTCCGGTGACGCTGAAGACAATCCCAACTTACTTTAAATAGCGAAACTCCTTTCCTACTCATCCAAGCTTGCAACATCTTTGTCCACACCGGACTGCAGCTTGATTCTCATCTCAAATTCCATACTACTCACCGCACCCAATGTGCCAATATAGGATAGGACATGCTTTTCATTATAACTCTGGAACCACTAACAGGTTAACATTTCATCACATGAAAACCTTTCATTTAACTCACTTCAGGAGATCCATAATATCATATAGGTAAATTTTCATAACCGTAGAATATGCAATTCTCTAAGTAGTGGTCTAAGACACCATAGCCCTTCCGGAATCTGCTTCCACTTAACAAGCCACAACAGTAGAATGTTTTAGAATGATATCAATTACGGCAGCCAACAAACCTCACACGTACCGCCACAAATCAAATGCATAACTCGATCACGCTGAATGTACTGATCACAGAACCCAACATGCCAAATTTAACTATGGCTGATCAATCCACCTTCTTCCAATTCATCCTTGCTTGCCTTAGAAATAAGACTAACTCCATTTAACATATAATATACTCCATCTACACTCACCCCGATTGATCTTGAACCACGAAACCATGCTATCTTAAATCCCACGAACCATTTCATATCTATCAAATGCTACACCACAAGTCAAAATATCATAGAACATTCTGGGCACCTTCTCATAAGTTGCTACAAAGCTTGATTCTTAACTGTACTCATGGGCTTGAAATCATTGGGCACCACCCATTATCTTCTGAATTCACTAGGACCATTATTGAGAGTCACCCTCTCTGACTTGTTCCCGATTATAATTCACTCCATAATTCTTATAACACGCGAATACTCTCTCGGCGAAGCACTGGGCAAAATCACTTCCTCTGAAAACTGCATCTATACGAGGCATAAATCCTGAATCTTCTCCCAAGTTCGAACATGAGCCAACAGAGCCAACCATAGCATGCATTCCACAATTCATCTACTCAATTCACCACTTATGGTCTTTTTCCGTAGCTGAGATAACCCATCAAGGTATTAATAACTGGAAACCTCGCAAGTAGCTAACCATGCAACCGAAATCATAAGTGGTGGGACTCTCCGACTTAGCTTGAAGCCATTATTAGACAACTCTAGAGCTCACCAGAATCCTTTACCTTTTATTGCCATAACCTTGCGTAATCATCCGCCGCAAATTCTCGAAATCCTTCTGTAAATCCCCATCTTTCATATTCTAAATCATCATCCACATTCGCACAACCGATCTCTTTGTTGGATAACCAATATAATTCCTTGCAGAAGCTTCGCCAACCATGCGACCGCTAACCTGCCCACGGGGAAATAACCCGCCTGTGGAAATCACCTCCCGACACCTTCCAATGCTGCTACACGGGGATACAATCACCATGACATCAATAACCAAATCCTGAGTCCAAGCTCACTTTCTAGCTGCGCCGGTCCATTTATCCCTTGTGGACATCAATTAAATGTGCGGCAACACTTTTTAAATTTCGAGTTATGCTGCATCCTTCTTCATTTCAAGTAGCTCATTTCCATCATACCAAATCTCCTGCCACATAACAACCCATGCTTCGAATTAAACCTACAGACTTCAATTACCCGTTGCTAAAATCACAGATCATTCCAAACTCTTCTTAGGCGCGTAGTCATCCTACTACTAAGCCCTATACAGTTTCGCCACTCTCCCACTTTGGGCAAACTCACTCCTTCAATCAACTGTTAGGCCTGCGCTCCTTAAGCCTGACCCTTTAGAAGTTTATAACTCCGCCTGACACTTTCTACATGCCTTTCTCATCTTTTGCTGCCCAGTCGTTGTCTTAATAAAATTTATCTTCATAGAACTCGAACCCACAATTTTCTACTAACCCCAAACATTTCGAAGGTCGTCTTTATTGAACCATCAACATTTGTAATACTGATTCAATCCAGAACCACCGCACCCTGCGATATCTGATAGTCGCATTTCTAATACTATTTCATAATATCTTGCCCCAAAGACGAATTGTAGCAGATCATAATACATACAAACTTAAAACGTTCAATTGGGACAACAACATCCCCATATAGACAAGAACTCCACCACGCTTGCAATTACCATGTCTCATTACTTCCACTAGTCCACATCTGACCATCCTTAGTTCGATTGACTTTTCCCCTACCGGGAATAAAATACCGAATCCCTTTGCTTACATACTGAGTAAACCTCCCTTCAATTCATTCACTGCCCCGACACGTAGGCAAACACCCTACCATCACAACAACACTGCGAAATAATCGCTTATAAGTATTATGGCAATCTGTGCCTAGCCTCAAGGCTCTTAGAAGTTCTGTTACTGAGCTGAATGAATGGAATATCCTTCCATAAGGCGACTATAATAGTCCAATCAACTTTACCGGGAGAATCATCCTGCACCACATTTGTAGAGCCATTACAATCCTTCAATTTTTGATTTATAACAAGCGCCCGCGTAAGATTGAGTAGGAAGAAATCAAAGGCATAAGCCTCAAAGGAATTGAATCGCACGCTAAGGAAATCAAGAAGGGAAGTACTTCTAACAGCCTTGTAGCCTCCCAAGGATAAGTACAGACGTCTCCGTACCGATCCGCAAGACTCTACTAGACTTGCTCATGACTCGTGAAACCGACGGGAACCTAGTGCTTTGATACCATGTTGTCACGACCCAAAATCCACTAAGAGTCGTGGTGGCGTCGGACACCTCTGTCAGGCAAGCCAACAAAATTATCAATTAAATCCTCTTTTAATACTTTTAAAAATCAAAGGGTTTTCCTTCCTTTTTCCATAAATAAAAGATCACTACTTGAATTAAAATTTAAATAATAACAACTTGTACAATCCTTCGAAAATCATACCAGAAACCTGGTGACACAAGTGCATGAGCAACTATCGATAAGGAAAGTAAAATACAATATTTGTCCAAAATAAAGTGGACAGGGAATAAATAATAAAAATGCTGAAAGGAACTACACTAGCTGCGAGTCGTCTCGAACAATGCAGCTTACCTAATCCAAGAGTCGTCCTTGCTGCTACGCCCAGTTAGCTGCTAGAGGTAAATATGCCTTTGCAACAAAAATGCATAGAAAATATAGTATGAGTACGTAATCAACGTGTACTCAGTGAGTATCCCGCCTAATCCCGAAGGGATAGAGACAAGATGATCAACTTTGACATTCTCTAATAGTCTAATAATTATTCATCCTTAATATATTAAACAATGGATTTATTTTATAAACATAATTTTAATCAAGATAGAGGAGATAAGTAAACACATAATTCTTTCGTAGGAAATTTCTAGAATTTCTTTTGAATATAATCCAAATATTTTTAAGCCACAAAAAGGCAATAATAACTTAATTAAGTTCAAGACAACAGCACAGACATGCGCAAATCATGCCGAGGTCGACAGCCCGCTCCAACAGAAATGTAAATTGTACATTACCGAGGGTCAAGCGGCCCGTACCATAGATGCATCTATTTAATCTGCCAAGGCGTTCAGCCCGTTCCAAAAATAAACACATACCCTACTCGCAAATCATGTATGCGACAAAGGTACATATAAGAATACATGCTCAATCAGTCATATAAGAACTTATCGGGGAATATTTATTCAAATAAAATCAATTCTCCTTTAACAATTTAAGAAATAAAGTTTAACCCCTTTGAAATTTATTTACTCATTTAATGTGATTTAAACAATTCGACCCGTCAATGGGTTTACAAATAAACCAAGTGTAACATGTTTTTGGGTCCTAGACTACTCGGACAGTAGCATATAGTAGCTATGAACGGACTCTCGTCACCTCGTGAGCATGTAGCCTCCACAAATAGGAGCACATAACCAATTTAACTCACCTATGGGGTAAATTCCCCCTCATAATATTAGAAAGGAGACTCACCTCGCTCTGAAAACTCATAACCGGCAATCTACATTCTTCCGAAGGCTTGAACCGACGTAAAATGCACCAAAACTAGCCAATTAATGACAAACTAATGAGAACATGCTCAAATACTAGTCAACAATTCAAATTATACAAATTTCCAACTCCGCTCAGTGAAATGACCAAAATACCCTCAGGCCCACGTGCCCGGATTTCAAAATTTCTCGAAGATAAAGGTTACTCATGACCTTAGGAACTCAAATATATAATTTTCTCTAAATTTCATACCCAAAATCATGGCTAAATTCCAAGAATGTAATTTTCTAGGTTTTCCTCAAAAACCACAATTTTACACTAATTTGCATGCTTAAATCCATACATAATTGATGTATTTAACTCAAAGGTGGATGTGAATCACTTACCTTAGCATAGCAGATGAAAATCCCTCTTTGAAGCTCTCCAACATTCACCCCAAGCCATGAAAAATGAGAGAAATGAAGCCCCAATCACGATTTTAAAACAAGCCTACTACCCAGCAATTTTCGCTTCTGCAGAACCATGTCCGCTTCCGCGGTCCCGCTTCTGCGGACAACTTGCCGCTTTTGCAGCTTCCACCCACATCCAGGCCTTCTGCTTCTGTGGTTCTCCACATCGCAGGAGCGGTCCGCTTCTGTGAAAACCCAACCACATCTGCGGATCCCTGCAGCTCCAACCAAAAGCGCTTCTACGGTCTCGCGTTCGCACCTGCGATACCGCTTCTATGGTCCCCTTTTCCGCAGAAGCAGAAATACCAGAAGCAGCAGCTTCAGCACTTCTTCAAACTCTGGATTCGATCCGTTAGCCACCCGGAATCCACCCGAGGCTCCCGAGACCCCAACCAAACTTACTTTCCGGTCCCGAAATACATCACGGACTTGCTCGAGGCCTCAAATCATATCGAACAACGCTCAAATCATGAATCAACCTCAAATTCAAGCTTTAAGAACTTTAAAATTTCAAACTTCAACTTTCGATGCCGAAACCTATCAAATCACGTCCGATTGACCCCAAATTTCGCACACAAGTCGTATTTGATATTACGGACTTACTCCAACTTCCAGAATCGGATTCCGACCCCAATATCAAAAAGTCAACCTCCGGTCAAACTTCTCAAAAAACCTTAAAATTTCTATCTTTAGCCAAATGGCTTCAAAATGACCTACGAACCTCCAAATTCACTTCCGATGGTGCTTCCAACTCCAGAATCACCATACGGAGCTACTCACAATCTCAGAATCCCAAACGGACATTGATGACACTGAAATTCACTTCAAACCAAACCTATGAAATTTCTTCCAAAATGCTAACTTCCACAATAGGCTCCAAAACGCACCTGGGTTATCTAAAACCCAATCCGGGCATACGCCCAAGTCCAAAATCATCATACAAACCTGTTGGAACTTTCAGATCTTGATTTCGAGATTATTTACCCAAAATTCCAATCTTAGCCATTTTCCCCAACTTAAGGCTTTTGAAATGAGAATTTTCATTTAAATTTAACTCTAAACTTCCTGAATTTCAATCCCGACCATACACATAAGTCATAATACCTGAAATGAAGCTGTTCATGGCCTCCGACTGCTGAACGGAGTACTAGTACTCAAAACGACCGGTCAAGTCGTTACAGACAAAATATTTTTTGATGGCATTACTCTAAAACCTATAGGATGGGTAGTTGGAATTGAATGGGTGTACAAGGCCAACCATAAGGCAAATGAGAAGTAGATGATTTCATAGTAAAAGAAATATATGTTCTTGATATTTTGAAGGATGTATCATAGGTAGAGCCAAATCAATTATGATCTTGAAGAAACAAATGAAGTTGACTAAGTATTGTGCTTCTGATTTTGTTGAAGCAACATATTTTAGAAAATTGATGAGGGTATAAAGTATTTGACTTCTACAAGGTTTGGTGTTATTCGTGGCATGCTCAAGTTTGAAAATCTTGGTTTAAGGAAGACTGTTGGAAACTAAATCAAGATTAATTAATATTCCTAAGCTTCCTGGGATTTGGTATTTGTTACTCTATTCAATTCTATCTAATTAGGATTCACAGTCGAAACCATGTAGGATTTTCTAAATTCTAGTCAAGTTTGATTTGTAGCAGTATAAATGAAGAATTAACCCACATAGCCGCTCACCAATTATTTAAACTAAAAATCGCCGTTGAAGATATAATATATGCATAATTTGTGTATTATGTGTGTATAATCAATATATAATCTATGTATATGGCTATAAAAAGTAAACAAAGAATATGAACTGCTATTTATGTAAAAAGGGGTGTAGCTACATAAGTTTCTAAGGTGGAGAGGTAGCTTTGATGTAGAGATATTCAAAAAATTATAAGTGAATAAAAAATCACAATTCTCTATCTAGTTTGATAAATTTTTTCTGTATAGCCTTTATTGAATTTTTTACTTGTAGCTAAATTATTTGTCAGGATTTTTAAATCCTTCATTAGCTAAAGAAGAACATACAAAATAACAAAAAATATATGAAGACAATAAAAAAAAACTGATAACTAATATATGGAGATAATGAAAACCTCTGTTTTTGTGTCTACTTTTTGTAGGAGTAGAATGTTGGGGAAACGACAAAAAACGACAAGGGTTAAAAATTGGCATAAATTGCATTAATTTGTAGAAATTAAACTAAAATGTGCAATTTAATTAGATTTTCAAAATATGGTAAAAAAAATGACTAAATATTGCATGAGTTAGTGGCCTCCAATTTGTATCGAATGGCAAAGATTTTGCAGACAATTAAATTTGTATTTTTGGAGGTTATTAGAAATTTCCACAATAAAACTGACACAATACAAATAATTTTATGAAAGTTAAAACAAACGCCATAAATTAAAAATATAGTGGAAGTCTTTTACAACACCCACAAATAAACACCACAAAAAGAATTATTTTGTAGTGGTTGACGCAAATGCCACAAAACAAATGTAAAGTGAGAGTTTCTTATAACTCCCATAAATTAACCACCACAATTTAGTAATTTTTTTGTAGTGAAGGATAGGTGCTCGAACCTCTTAATATTCGGAAGTCGTATTAGGAGAATGAACCTAAATAGGAAAAAGGGGTATAGATACGTGGTATCAGTAATTAATATACATTAATTACGGAAAACGTTATAGAATCTGCATTGAATTAGTTATGATTATCAACTATAACATTACATTAAATTCTATTAATTATCCATAATGGCTCTATTACCCGAGAAACAAAACGTATTACTTAGCGATAGCTATAAAAGGTGAAGACTGAATATTTGTAAGGACACGAAATACTATTAGAATATACTGATTTATTTTGCTTTCTATGTAGCTGTTATTTATATCAATTATTCCTATTTCTATTTGATTATCAGTAACCCAAGTTCTTCTAAAATAAGCTTTCGCCGAAAACCTAATTTTTGGTTAAACAAATTGGTTCTGTTATCGGGAATGTGATAATCTATTCCTTCCTAAATTAACCTTTTTTGTCAAATCAATCATGTCAAATATCAAGGACAACAATCAAAGAGACCGTCAACGCCAGGAGAATCGGCAAGATGATCGAACCCCGATCCCTTCTCCACGAAATTCCTCTCGAAAATCTCGAGAAGGAACTCCTGACGGATCTCAATTAAATGCAAATGATCAATTGGAAAATTATGAGGTAATCAACGAAGCTTTGCGAAAGTTAATTGCTCAACAGGTCAGCAAAGCTCTTGAGGCTTTCGCTAACCAATTGCAGTGGCACCACCAACTCCAACTCCAAATAACAATACTTTGGAGAACCCTTCTGGACTCGTTAATTCAGGAAGTGGTGGAACTCCCAGCGAGTCTTGTGATGGAGAACCAGGTAACATAGTCAATTTTGATTGACAAAATTTAGTATTAACCTTGCAGAAACAGCTGAATGAGCAAAGCGACTGAATAGAACAAATACCCGGAGTATCGCCTGTATCAAAATAATAGATATGGACAAATATTCATAATAACCTTGGAAGCCAAGTGCTGCTCCTCTGCCAATTCTGAAGAAATTCAAGATGCCCGATATTCCAAAATACGATAGAACCTCTGATCCACGAGACCACGTGACTGCATTCACCACTGGAATAAAGGTCAACAACTTGACCAAACAAGAAATTGAATCATTATTGGTCTAAAAATTCGGTGAAACACTCACTAAGGGAGCATTAACATGGTATTCTCTTTTACTCGAAAATTCTATAAATTCTTTTGGTGAGCTTGCAAATTTATTTATCAAAGCACACTCGGGAGCTCAAAAACTCGATAAAAGAATGGAGGATATTTTCAAAATAAAGCAAGGAGATTCGGAGCTTCTCAGAGAATTTTTAGACAGATTCCAGCGTGAAAGGATGATGTTGCCACGCATACTTGATAACTGGGTAGCTATCACTTTTACCAGCAATCTAAATGAGAAAAGTTCAGAGGCCACGAGACGACTCAAGGAAAGTCTACGTGAATTTCCAGCAATAACTTGGAATGAAGTTTACAACAAATATAACACGAAGCTGCGGATAGAAGAAAATACTATTACTCAGTCTCAAAAAGAGGAGAGGGTAAGTTCAAGGCATTCTGATAATGAAAAGCGGTCCGGTAAAAATAGGTATGAGCCTTACACGGGACCCGCAAGAAGAGAATCATCTTCAAAATATAACTCAAGGTACGATCATAGGTATAGAGACAGAGATTCCAGCTCATCATCAAGGTTCGGGAAAGAACAAAATGCACGAGAGATGCGAAGTGATGACAAAAGCTCTAAGGCAAAGATCGGCGGTTACACTTTAATGTAAGCAACTTCGAATTGGTGGCTATTTTGAGAAGCATGGGCAACAAGGTATGCTGGCAAAAAGAAATAAAATCAAATTCAAACAGATGAAATCCTGATCATTGGTGCGAGTTTCACCATGATCACGATCATAAAACGGCGGATTGTAGATTGCTGCAGGTTGAAGTTGATCATTTGTTAAAGCAAGGGTATCTTACCGAATTGTTTAGTGAAAAAGGCAAAAACAAGCATATATGAAGAATATGCAGGAGCCCCCTAAACCTCCTTCACCAAAAAGGACCGTTAACGTTATAAGCATGGGAGAAAAAAATTAATAGCGTGACGTACACGGCAGGCAAGAAAGTTTCAAAAGTTACAGTTATCACATCTCCTTTTTTCTACCCCCTCAAAGGGTATATAAGGGAGTTTTTCAATTAAAGTGATAATAATCGAAACGAGATTATTTATATCAAATTCAAAGTCACCACTTAGGATATTTTATAATGTCTCAAGTCACCGATTTAAAATTCCGAATCGAGAAAAATTGACTCTTGTTACAATCTGCGAACACAAAAATCCGGGTAAAGAATTCTGTTAATCCGAGAGAAGGTGTTATGCATTCCCGGGTTCCGTGGTTCTAGCATGGTTGCTCAACTATTATTATTGGCCTACTTATCTCATTTTAAAATATTTTTAACCTATGTGCATTTTATTCCTTTTAAATCGCTTTTAATAATCCAATTATTATACTAGTATTTATTTAATTACACGTTGCGAATCATGTCACGTGAGCCGTACCCACGATCCACATCATGTTTATTTTATTAACAAGATTAAATTGTGATCGGGTCACACAAATGTACCCACGAATTTTTAGAAATTAAGCGTCATGACTACGTCACGGGAACCGTACCCGTAGCCATGACAATTATTTAATTAACGCGCCTAAAGCAAACTACGAAAGTTCGAAGAATTTTCCATACTATTCTTGTATTTACGTGAGGGCCATAGATTATATGCTTTAAATGTATGAATGACACGCCTCAAAACTATTCAACTAAATGAACTATGGATATTCATATTTAAAAACTAATTAGGTATCACAACCACGCTACGGAAGTCGTACTCGTAGTTGTGATAATTTTACTATGCGCCAAAAGCAAGCTACGATGTTTATGAATATTATCGGCCTAATCAGGTTACTAACGAGATAATTAAGTAAAAGCAAGGGTAAAAAGTAACATAGAATCAAGTAGGAAAAATTCAAAGCACGCTCAGTTTCTGTTAATTTATTTCATGTATCTAAACCAAACTCGACTCCTAAATAAATGTGTAAATTAATACTAAATGATCCAAGTCTTTAACCCAAACCCACGGCCCAACAATTCATTGAAGAGAAATCAAATAAAATGAGTACTTCAAACATATAAACTAGATGGAAAAAACAAATAACAATTAAAGAAAATAAATGGGGTATCCAAGGACGTTAACTTTATCTTCTTCTATTAGCATGTGTCAATTTTAAACAGCAAAGCAGATCAGCAAATCTCTAGTCCACAAACCCCGTAAAAATTGGCCTAGCATATAATAACTTTGACGAAAACTCAAGGATCCAACAAAAGAAATGATTACCAATGACTAAAATTAAAGCAAGGCCTTTTGAACTTAGTGAAACTTTAAGGGATTTAGCAGAAGTGCAAATTTTGGGGCATAAAATTGGAAACTTCACTCTCAGCCAGACATAGATGCAAACTGATTAATTTCAAATAAACAAAGGGCCTGACAGGAGGTCGAGATGTTCAAAGACATTGATTCAATCACATTGGTGTGATGACAGCCAAGCCTATCGTAGAAAGACATCAAAACTGTTCGTCACAAGCTTAATTAAAAGAAGAAGAAGACAAACAAGACATTCTGAAGATTGTATATAGAAGCACCAATTTATTCGATTTGAACAACAATCACAAAATAAAATAAAACCTTAGTCCGATATATAGAATACCCAGCAAACCAAAACCAACGCGAACCAAAAATGCCGAATTTGCACTAAAACAAAACTGGGCAGATTTGCTTCTAAAATAGTGCAGTACAGAAGAAGTTTACGCAACTTAACGACCCTGACAAATGTCCCAAAATACTGCATATTTCAGCACAATACATTGCTCGAATCAACAGTTTTTAGCAGTGTGAAAGAACAAAGTTCTTATAGCTGTAGCAATGCAGATAAATTTCAATCAGGAGAAGGAAAATAGAGCAAATCTACACATATACAAGTAGCGAAACAGTTTAGTTTCAATACCATTTTAAACCAAGATCTGATAAGAATGAATCACCAAGCGGCGTACCAAATTCACAAGTTCTTGTGGGCAACTGAGAATCCTACTGCCCGTATCATTTAATATGAAGAAACCAAGAAAAACTAACATGGGTCTAACTCAATAAAACATAAACCAATGCAGATTAGTGCCAGATTTTAAAATCAAATAGAACATGATACTACATGTATCACTAAGATTCAACCCAGACACTATTACTATCCTAAGAGCACTAGAAGAATTACCAACACTTAGTTTTAGAATTTAAGTAACGTATTTCGAGTACAACCTCAAGAAAATAGACAAAATGCTCAAAGTAACTGCTTCATAAATACAGTAGATGCATAATTTTTATAGCATAAAGATTAGAGTGCATTTCAACATGAAACAAGGAAGCAACTTGATGCAAACGTCAAGCAAATACTATCAAAGACGAACTGATCAAGGAATTAATAAGCCAGAGACAAGTCCATCCAAACCGGAAACCAAAGTGTAATATGAAAGCTTCATTTTCCAGCTATTCACGTTATAACATTTCGAACAACAAACAAACATCAAATGACCAGAACGACGTATTTGTCTAGAGATGAATTTCCCTTGGCTTCATCATACTTTAATCACACCAAATAAAATGAGTAAGAATCAAGAAATGAACATGTTAATGCTTCTCCTTTAATACGTAAAGAAAATTTCCACGACAGGTTCACCAAGATGACAATCTAATGATAATACAACAATAACGAAATCGTCATAGGAACTCGAACCAAATCAACATTGGAATTCGAAAACCAAACTCAACTCCAACTTAAACTTTAATCAAGCTTCCTTTTGAGAACCAAAAATCAAGGGAAATAATAAATACGGGTAAAAATCTGTTCTAGTCATTTTTTTTCGTTGATTTTCTCTTGAAATGAAGTAAACTCGAATGAAAATAAACTCAGATCATTTTTTTTTTGTGTCTTATCTGAAGAAGGCCGAAAAAAAAAACTTGAAGAAATCTCACAAAAAGGAACTCAAGAACCCTAGAGAATATCTTTTACCCGAAAATTTCTCCTTCTTCTCAACAAAGAAAACTCACCTTATATATATAAACCTCAAAAATATCTCGAAGCTTTTGCCCAAGACTCCATCTGAAATCCCTTTTCAACCATTTTTATGAACAATTTTTGGGACAAATGGAAGGCAAGGATTGATTTTCATCCATCCACGAGCCCCATTTATCTAGCAAATCGATCAAGAAGCTAAGGAAAACGCACAAAAAATCTAGAAGGAATCATCTAACTGTTAGAGGTTGTTATACCATGTGGCAGAGGGAGCACGTGAGGCGATTTTGGATTCACTCGCCTGAATTTGGGCGAGTTTGAGAACGAATTTGGGTGACGAAGATAGTGAATAGTGTATTTGCGCCCTTTCTTGGGTCTCTTGGATTTAGGGTTTAGTTTGAGGAAAGTGTTATAATGAGTTTAAATAGTAAGGGAGAAAACGAGGCGGGTCAATGATGGACTGGGCGGGTTTTAGGTATTTGGGTCGGGAAAGTTTGGGCAATTGGGATCAAATTTGGGCTTAGCAATCAATTGGCCCAATTGGACTTAAAAAAAAAACCATTTTCACTTTTTCCTTTTTCTTTTTGCTTTTCTTTGCTTTCTTTAATTAATAAAATCCTAATATTAACTCCTAAAGTAATCTAAGTTATAAAATTAAACTAATTGCCTAGTCACAATAATTATAAAATTACTTAGTCCTAAATCAAAAGAAAAAATCAATAGACTAAAATTAAAAGGTGTAAAATGAGCTATTTTGTGATTTTCGTTTTTAATAAAAGAAATGATTACTAGTTAATTTTAAAAAATATAAAATCAAACCTAAATGCAATGCATGGTATTTTAGTTTTTTTTTTAATTTTTAATGGAAATTAAATATGCACAAAAATATAAATAATTAGTAAAATTCTACAAAAAATCTTGTAAAATTGCAAAAATTAGAAAAAAATATTTTCTTATATTCTATCGGAGTTATTCATATAGGGCAAAAATCACGTGCTTACAGCTGCCCCTCTTTGCTCGAAAACCGAAACAGTTTTGGTGCAAAGATAAAGTGAGCGGATACGAGCAATTTTTGCCAGTTTGAATACTCCGTGGGAAGCATTTTTTGAGAGATTTGACCACACCTTGCTTCTGAGATTACCTACATATCCTTGGCTATAAAAGAATCAGGTCAGTGTACTTCGAAAACTTTCGATAGGTAGGACTACCAAGAAGCTGTGATTTCACTGTTGCTGCTGCTACTACTACTTGGTGAACTCTTTATTACATTAAGACAAAATAAAAGAAGCTAGACTAAAATATGATCTATGATTTACAAGAATCCTATCTATATCTTCGAACTTGATCTTGCAGTTTCTGATGCTTTGTTGACTTGTACTCTCCAGGTAAGCATCCTTTGTAGCTGACTTTAATTATATTCTGAAGTGAATTCCCTTGTTTTCCCAGGTAGACACCTAATTGTCGACACTTAACTATATTCCTGTGTTCTTTAGGTGGGCGCTTGACTGCTAAAACTTGAACCGTCTTCCTTTGAAACTTGAATTTCCTTCCTTGCTCTCCAGGTGAGTGTTTGATTGCCAAGACCTTAACTGTATTCCCTTGCTCTCCAGGTGGGCGCCTGATTGCCAAAACTTTAACTGTATTCCCTTGCTCTCCAGGTGGGCACCTAATTGCCAAACTTTCACTGTATTGCCTTGCTCTCCAGGTGGGTGCCTAATTTCCAACACTTGCACTATTTTTCCTTGAGACTTGAACTGCTTCTCCTTGTTCTCCAGGTGGGTGCCTGATTGCTGAACTTGAATCATATTCCTTTGAACATTGCTGCTTCCCCTTTGTTCTCCAAGTGGCTGTCTGATTACCAATATTGAATTGTATTCCTTTCCTCTAAAACTTGAATTGTTTTCCCTTGTTTTCCAGGTGGACGCCTGATTTCGAACTCGTACCATTATACTTTGAAACTTGAGTTGTTTTAACTTGTTCTGCAGGTGGACGCCTGATTAATGAGCTTGATCCGCTTCTCTTTGAATTTGTGTCGTTTTCCCTTTGTTCTCCAAGTGGGTGCCTGATTGCTGAACCTGAATTGCCCTTTTCTTGAAACTGCTTTTGTTTGTACTATCTTCCCTTGTTTCTCTAGGTAGGTTCCTGATTGCTTGAACATGAACTGCTTTCTATTCTTAAAACTCGCATTGTCTTCCTTTGTTCTCCAGGTGGCACCTGATTTTAACAAAACAGACAAAACAAACAAAATTTTTCTGCCACAGTTTGGTAGCTGGGCACATCTGTGATTGTTAATTGAATTATGTTACCCAATATGTCTAAGATTTTAAAAGCTAGATCTCATTATCCAGGAGGATCTTGAAAATTAAAATCAAATGTCATCTTAAGGGTGAAAACTTCAGAGCTAAATTAAAATTCTTAAAGGTGAAACTTATACTAAATCTCATCATCTAATGGAGGTCTTAAAATTATGTCCTATTATTTAAGAAGGTCCTAAAATTTTCAAATTGAATCTCATCCTAAGAATGAAAACCTCAAAGCCAACTTATATTTCCTCAGGTATAGCTTATGCTAGATCTTGTTATTCATGAATGTTTTGAATTTTAACTAGGTCCCATTATCTAGGAGGGTCCTGAAAACTTTAAATTAAATCTCATTATCTAGGCGGGTCCTGAGAATTAACGGTCGAACCTGTCCGTTACATACTTTCCCCACGAAGGATTCCTCTGAATTAACGAAATTTCTTGGCCCTGTTTTAATCAATGAAAATCTTATCAGTTTGAAAATGTGGTGGTTAGTTTGTGGCATTCTTGCTTAAGGTGGCCTTTCCACTGCCATGTTTTGTTTTGATTGGCTGCCTTGGACTGGCAAAGAATTATTTGACCTTTTGATTGAATTTCAACCACAGTACTCTGAATGACCCAAATGCTCTGCACCCAACCCGTTGTTTTACATTTCTGTCCTTCCAATTTGAACCTCCGTGTCTTCCACAAAATTCACAAACCACTCGACCGCTTGAAGTTTCATTAGCACCTTATTTTTCACTTTTGCATCATGCTATTTCTGGTATACTTTGGCCGCACTTTGCTTTGTGCAATTTTGGAAGTTGTTAGTATGATTTAAAATACTTCTTACTTACTTAAAAAAGGTTGATATTGGAAAAGGCTTAGAGAGATAAACCCAAAAGAAATGAAATGCAATGACTTCGAGGGTAAAAAAATAAAGAAGAGAAACTAAAATAGGATGACTGTTTGAGGGAGAAAATGATAAGGAACTTATCTGAGTGAGGCAGTTGGCACCAATGATCACGACATGCATTTCGGATTAATCAGCCCAGCCCGTTCAACCAATCACCTTTCAGTTGTCATACTTTGTGCCCCGGTATCTCCAAAATCCAATTTCTTCGCCAAATCACTGGCCTTGTTCGGCCTGCGGTGCCCTGAAGGTTTTTCACCAACAAACCCCTCTCATTTTCCCGTGAAGATTTTCACCAATAAGACTCTCTCATTTTAATTTATCTCATCTTTCCATCTCCTTACGGTGACCGTGAGAGTTTTCACCAATATGACTCTCTCATTTTTCATTTTTCATGCTTAGACCAGAGTGTTTCCCCTGATATGAATCACACCTCTACTTGTTCGACTTGACATCTCTCAAAGACTGATCGGAAGGTCTTTCTTTGGACCGTAATGTGGGCTTTAGGATATGGTTAGAAAGAAAGGGTATCACAAAGGCTCAAAACATCTTGAATAGGTTCAAAATTACAACTTTTGGAATCAGATCTCTTACGACAACCACAACTTTCTGCCTTAGTTTCTTTGCTTGGGGACTTCTGAATATTTATTTTGATGGGACTAAACTGTGAGGCTGCCTATGTATCCTTAGAAGGAATCAGATCGAACGTAGTTTATGACATGGGAATCGCTTTGTTTTTGTTACTTTTCTCTTTTCCTTTTCTTTCTCTTTTTTTCCTTTTCTCTTCACTTTTTTTTCTCCTTCTTTTATCTCTCTTTTTTTCTTTTCCTTTTTTTTCTTTTTTTTCCTTACTCTTTTCCATTCTTTTCTTTTCTTTACTCACATTTTACGTTCGTGTTTATGAATTTTACTACTGATTCCAAAAGAGGGGTATGGAAGGAAATAAATAAAGCTCAAAGGGTTAAAAAAGGATAAAGTTTTTAGATAGAAGAACAAAATGGCTTCGCCATTCCAATCTTCAAAATATGCCAAGTACAAACAACAATTTAGACAAACCAAAGAAATCATACATAAGATCTTTCGACTACATCGAAATTGATAGTCATATCTACACATTTGCCTTTTATATCTATTAAATATAAAGTACCATTGGACAACACTCTCGTTACGATGAACTGCCCCTTCCAATTTGGGGCGAACTTACTTTTCACTTCAGCCTGATGTGGAAAGATGCCTTTCAATACTTACTGACCCACTTTAAATTTTTGCGGATGCACCTTCTTGTTGTATGCTCTTGCTATTCTCTTTTGATACAACTGGCCATGATACACTGCTGCCAATCTTTTCTCATCAATCAAATTCAATTGCTACAAACGAGTTTTGACCCACTCATCATCATCAATTTCAGCTTCAGCAACAATTTGAAGGGATGAAATTTCAATTTATGGGTATCACTGCTTCTGTGCCATATACCAAAAAATAAGGAGCTGTACCTAATAAAGTGCGAACAGTAGTGTGATAACCCAACGACGCAAATGACAACTTTTCATGCCATTTCCTGGAACCTTGCATCATTTTTCGAAGTATCTTCTTTATGTTTTTGTTGGCTACGTCGACTACTCCATTCGCCTTGGGGCGATAAGGGGTGGAATTGCGATGCATAATCTTAAACTATTGACATACCTCTTTCATCAAATGGCTGTTAAAATTAGCACCATTATCTGTGATAATCACCTTTGGGATTCTGAACCGACAAATGATATTAAAATGAACAAAAATGACCACTGCCTTCTTGGTCACCAATTTGAAAGTTTTAGCTTCCACCCACTTGGTGAAATAATCAATGGCTACCGAAATGAACCTGTGCTCGTTAGATGCTACTGGATCAATTAGTTTGATGACATCCATACCCCAAGCAACAAAGGACCACAGCGCGGACATTGTGTGCAATTCAGATGGCGGAGAATGAATCAAATCTCCGTGTACTTGGCATTGATGACATTTCCGCAAAAAACTGATACAATCTCTCTCCATGGTGAGCCAATAATAACCTGCTCGAAGAATTTTCTGTGCCAGAACATAACCACTCATATGAGGCCCACAGACTCCAGAATGCACTTCGGTCATAATAGTCGTGGCTTGTCTAGCATCGATGCACCTCAACAATCCGAGATCTAGAGTTCTTTTGTACAAAGCTCCTACACTGAAGAAAAATCTACTAGCCAAATGTCGAATTGTTCTCTTTTGATCGCCTGTGGCTTGTACGGGATATACCCTCGACCTGATGTACTCCTTGATATTGTGGAACCAAGGTTCACCATCAAGTTCTTCTTCCACCATGCTAGAGTAAGCATGATAATCATGGACCTGAATATGCAAAGGGTCAACATAAGCCTTATCTGGAAGATGTAACATTGATGCCAGAGTAGCCAAAGCGTCAACAACCTCATTGTGGATCCTAAGGATATGCTTGAACTCCACTTATCTAAATTGTTGATAGAGATCCTGCAAATATTGTCGATACGATATGAGATTCAAATCTTGAGTCTCCCATTCTCCCTGAATTTAGTGCACTAATAGTTCTGAATCTCCCAATACCAGCACTTCCTGGACTCCCATGACCTTAACCCTAGAATGCATGCTTCATACTCGGGCAAGTTGTTGGTATAATAGAAACAAAGTTGAGCTGTGACAGGGTAAATGAGTACAACTCCTATTCCAACGCCCTTCATGTTAGCAGCCCCATCAAAGAAAAGTTTCCAATTAGGCTTTTCATCCTTCTCGATCTTATCAATATGTATTACCTCTTCATCAGGAAATTAAGTCCTCAAAGGTTAATATTCTTCATCCACTAGGTTCTCGGATAAGTGATCGACCAAATCTTGGGATTTCATTGTTTTCCAATTTAAATATACAACGTCAAACTCTGTGATCAAAATCTGCCACTTTGCGAGCCTTCCTATGGTCATGGGATTCTAAAAAATATACTTTAAAGGATTTAGGCGAGAAATGAGGTAAGTAGTGTAGGACGACAAATAATGCTTTAACTTTTGTGCTGCCCAAGTCAGGGCTCAACATGTCCTCTCAAGGGGAGTACTTAACCTCATAAGATGTGAACTTCTTGCTGAGATAATAGTGGCTTGCTCTTTCCTACCAGTGATGTCATGCTGATCCAACACACAACCAAATGAATTATCCAGGACTGTCAAATAAAGAATCAAAGGTCTCTCGGGCTCTGGAGAGACAAACACATGTGGGTTCGACAAATACTTTTTGATCTTATCAAATTCTTCCTTGCAATCATCAGTTCATCTGACCACATCATCCTTTTTTTAGCAGCTTAAAGATGGGTTCACAAGTTGTCGTGAGTTGAGCAATAAACCTGCTAATGTAGTTCAACCTCACTAATAGACTCATTACCTCGGTCTTGTTCTTTGGCGGTGGTAATTCCTGGATAGCCTTGATATTTGATGGATCCAACTCAATGCCCCACCGACTGAATATAAATCCCAACAGCTTCTCCAATGGAACGCCAAATACGTACTTTATATGATTGAGCTTAATATTGTACCTGCGGAGCCTTTGGAAAAATTTTCTCAAATCTTTGACGTGGTCAGACTGCTTCCTGGACTTTATGATCACATCATCCACGTAAACCTCGATCTCTTTGTGTATCTTGTCATGGAATATGGTTGTTATTGCCCTTATGTAAGTTGCCCCAGCATTTTTCAAACCAAAAGGCATGACCCAGTAGCAGTATATTCCCTATGGCATGATGAATGTCGTATTTTCCGCATTTTCCATATCCATTAAAATCTGATGATACCCCGCATGTCAATCCACAAACGACCTAAGCTCATGCTTGGCACAATTATCAATCAAAATGTGGATATTTGGCAGTAGGAAGTTGTCCTTTGGACTTGCCTTGTTGAGATCACGGTAATCAACACACACTCTGGTCTTACCGTCTTTCTTTGGAACATGCACAATGTTGTCTACACATGTTGGATACCACGTGACTCGAATGACCTTTGCATCGAGCTACTTTGTGACTTCTTCTTTAATCTTCACACTCATATCAGTTTTGAACTTTCTTAACTTCTGCTTAACGGGAGGAAATGCTGGATCAATTAGCAATTTGTGGACCACCAAATCAGTACTCAAGCCTTGCATGTCATCATACGACCATGAAAAAAATATCCTTATATACAAACAATGCTTTAATTATTTCTTCCTTGATTTTCAGTTCAAGATGGACACTTATCTTAGTTTCTCTGACATTATCTGGGTTCCCTAGATTGATTGCTTCCGTATCGTTCAGATTAGGCTTGGTTTTTCTTCAAAATGATTTAGTTCCTTACTAATCTCTGCAAAGACCTCATCCTCATCATATTCTGATTCGTCGTCACACTCTATTTCTTGGATTATTATTTCGAAATTAGATTGACATTTAAGACTTGGTCGAAGATTTCTCATGCATGTCATGTCATTGAAACCAGCATAAAAAGAACTGTACAAAGAAGAAAATAAAACAAAAATAAGAGCTATCAAGAATGATGGAAAAAGGGAAATTTCATTTTATTGAAAATAAAGGATAACGGGGTTTGTACATCAACAAGCGGAAAAAAAAAATCTGGGTCACAACCCTGGAATAGCCCAGATAGAAAGGAAAATAAAACAAACTACCAAGACTCCTTTCGAGTTGGGAGAGGAGTAGCCTTCCAATTGTTAAGCTTTACATTCGGCCTAACGAACTGCACACCTGCTTTGCTAGAACCTTCTCCAACTTCTACCATGTTCACATCATCAAACAACCTCTAGAACCTTTCAATTAACTCTTCATCAATGTCAACCATAGAACTCTGAACTGTCATCACTTGGCATTTCCTGGAACTTGCTTGACAAAAGACCTAGAGAGATGCGGGATAGGCTTTTGAAGGGCCCACGCCTTTTATTTCAACTTTCTAGCCATTTTCACATCTTCCACTGTGGGTTTGGATCCAATACCAAACGTACATATGTTTTCAGGGATGGACACTGGTTGTATGACACCCTGCAGGGATGCACACAGACCCTTACCTGGTGCAAAACCATTTTTTTAGCATTTTAGAGGCCACCATGACGGATGCGGAGGCTATCTTTGGAGTTGGAACACATTTCCCTTTTGTAACCTTCTCGACCGGTACTATTTCAAAAACTTGATAGACCTAGGGCCCTTTGTCATCTTCATCCTCAATGAATAGAATAGAGGCATCACTGTGAGCATATAAATTGACCTCGCCTTGCAGGGCAATCTCTTTATCTATCCCATTCGAACTTGACCATCTGGTGCAAAGTGGATGGGACTGCTTTAGTGGCATGAATCCAAGAACGACCTAGCAGCAGATTGTAAGAGACGGCTACGTCTAGTACCTGGAACTCCAAGGAGAATTCCACCGGTCCTATTGTCAATTCAAGCACTATATCACCAATCGAGCCTTTTCCTCCACCGCCAAAACCTCGGACGCATATGTTGTTCTTGTGAATCCTCTCATCATCAACTTTTAACTTGTTCAGAGTAAGGAGAAGGCAGATGTTTGCACTGGAACCATTATCGACTAATGCCCTGGTGACCACAAAATCTTCACATTTTACCGTAAGATAAAGAGCTTTGTTGTGTTCAGTACCTTCCACAGGCAACTCATTATCAGAGAAGGTGATCCTGTTCACCTCAAATATTTTGTTGGCAATCTTTTCTAGATGGTTCATTGAAATTTTATCGGGGACATGAGCTTCATTTAGAATTTTCATCAGGGCCCGACGTTGCCCGTCTGAATGGATCATCAATGATAGCAAGTAAATCTGAGCAGGCGTCTTTATCAACTGCTCCACGGTGGAGTAATATTGTACCTTCATTTTCCTCAAGAACTCCTCTGCCTTTTTTTAGTAACTTCATTCTTTACTAAAACTGGATAATCTCTGGATGTTTTAGCTTTCCTTAACTCTTTCAGGGCAAAGCATATCCACGAATGAGTTAATCCCTGGGCCTCACTAACTTCTTTTTTCACTTCCTTTCTCTTATAAGTCACTGTCACCCGTTCATAGTTCCATGGGATAGCCTTGTTGCTGATTACCGGTAATTGGGTTACAGGCTTGATGATGTCAGGATCTGTATGGACACCCTCTACAATTATGATAGGCTTATTTGCCAATCCTGGCATGACCACTTTTGGCTTTTGTTGCTTTGCTGCAACATCACTTAAGGATCTTTTCTTAACTATCACAAGTGGTTCACCGTTTGTCATGCTCAACTTGTTCACTGATCCTTCAACCGTTGGTTTTTTAACTGGCTTGACCTCACTGGACTGAATCATCATGACAGTCTGTGAAGGCTTCTTTGGCTCCCCTTCCTTATGTACTATCTCGATCATGTTGGTTTCCTCATGGGTTAGCAATGGGTTCTAATTGATGTTGGGTGCCTCTAGAGTCTGGACTTCAATCCGGTTTGTGTCAATGAGCTCCTGGATGGCATTTGTCAAGTGCCATCACTTCTCCATATCATGCCCTAGAGCACCTGAAGAATATTCACATCTCAAGGAGTAATCAAGATTCTTTGGAGGAGTGTTTGGAAATTTTGTAATTGGCCTCAGCATATCCAATTGCCTCAATCTATGGAATAAACTGGTATAAGACTCCCCCAACAGGGTGAAAGTTTTCTTCTGCTGCAATCTCTTATTTTTGAAGGATGGATTGGGTCGAAAACCTGGGTCGACTAGGTTTTGATAGGTGGGGGTGAGTAAGCATTTCGTGGAGTTGGGTATGTGTTTTATGGGGCTAGGACGCGCCATTATGAGTAGGCAGGAGGTTGAGTATATGTCTGGGCATACTAGACAAAAATTAAAGTGTCTGGTGATGGGAAGTAATGCCGAGATGGATCATATGCTGTTTGGATGTAGGTTCAGTGATGGGGCCGAGGTTGAGATAGTGGTATGATGGGCCCCTTGGTCCAAACCATGATCCTGAATCAATCGTTACCACATCTTCTTTCTTCTTCTTTTCGATCACTCATACGATACGATTTTGAATGGCTTAGGTAATTGCTTTGATGGTCGAGTAACTCATGATTTTGCTTGATTTAAGCCCTTCTTCCACCATGTTACCCATCTTCACTACCTCGTTGAAACACTTGCCTATGGCAGATATCAGATGGCCAAAGTAAGTAGGCTCTAGAGCTTACAGAAAGTACTCCACCATTTCGCTTTCCTCCATCGGAGGTTGACTCTTACCGCTTGTTCTCTCCAGCGAAAATCATATTTTCTAAAACTTTCACTAGGCTTCTTCTAAATTTTAGTCAGAGACAAATGATCTAGAACAATCTCGATGTTGTATTGGAAATGGCGAGCGAATGCTTGTGCCGAATCATCCCAAGTATACCGTCTGCTATGATCCTGACGAGTGTACCACTCCAAGGCTGTGCCACTTAGACTTTGGCTAAAGTATGCCATCAATACCTCATCTTTCCCACCGGATCCTTTCATTTTACTGCAATCCTCTCAAATGGGCCACCGATCGAGGCCAACCCTGCACTACTATTGAGTAGTGAGAAAGGTCAGAGCAGCTTTTACCCGATTAAGGTCAGGATTAATTTCCACAGGGAGCTAGATATTGGAGTCGGGTGACTATCTAAAATGGAGTTTTGTATTTGCTCTTACATTTTTTGGTTTTGATTATGACTCGAAGTTTGTAAAATTACAATGCTCAATTAAACTAAAGTATTCTAATGTTAATCTATTACCAGTTGTTCAAATAATTAAAAGGCACCAGGGTAGTGACTTCCGCCTAGGTGGTCAATTGGCGGATTCTTGAGTCTAAAGCTAGATTCTCACATTTTGGGAGTATGATATAACTGTTGCTCAATTCTACTCACTTTATACCTCTTGTTAGTTCGAGTGATTTTACACGAATTGACTTTCTCAAGACCAATAGGGTATACAAATTTGCACAAGCAATCAGGGTTCAAGTCGGGTATTTAATATCTCAAGGTTTAACCCTTTAATTAAGTCTATCAATCTCTTGTGTACACCCTAATTCCTTGTTGGACCAATTTCAAAGAAAGGCTCTCTTTCTCAAGTAGGGCCAAAATCAACTAAACACAAACTAGTATTTATAACCACTAATTTAGCAATTAAACATGAAATTAGTCCAAATATCAAACACCCATAGTCAATCATGCTCTAAAACACAAGACCCATCAATTACCCACACTAGGGTTGAGCCACAACCATAGCTTATAGGTCTAGCTACTCATAATAAGAGAAGAAAACAAAGAAATAGATAAAGGAAAACTAATACTAATTAATTGCTAAATTAAACTTGACGATTCAATATTGAAATACAGCTAAAATTACTCAAAACAGCTAAACTATTCGAACCCACGAGCGCAGCCTTCAGTACTAACTATCTGCCTCACCTAAAAATGGAAAAGAAGTTATTTATACTAAGCTGACAAATTCGGACAAAATATCCCTATGGGGTTAGTGCGGACCGCACACAATCATGTGCGGCTGCATTAAGGCTCTGAACATGACTAAACAGCTCTCTAAACTTGGGCAATACGGGACCGCATAGAATTGAGAGTGGTCGTGGTGGCTTCTAGTGTGGTCCACATGAAATAGAGCACGGACCGCATTAGTCTTCAACCATGAACTTGGCAACGCTTTGAATCATCTCTCCGCGGACCGCACTAAATTGAGTGCAGCTGCATTGATCCTAGTGCAGACCGCACAAAACGTTGTGCAGTCACATTGCCTTTTAGCCTGAATGTTAGCCTCTCTAAACCTTACTTGTGCGGACCGCACAGAACGGTGTGCGGCCGCACTAGCCCTATTTTGCCTGAGCTTTGTCTTTGTCTTGGTACTTGTGAAAATTTCACTCCTTTTGTAGCAGATCTTTGACACCATGTCACCTTGTTGATCAAACCTGCAATTAAGCGCAACTTGTGATACTTTTGGGACTATTTTGTACACATTTTTAATCAAAACTTCAGCATGAAGGAGTGTAAAATGCATCATATTCCCTAGTTATCAGCCACAAGGTCTCTGTGCCCCTCATACCAATCAAACTTCGGCATCTTAAACCCCACAAGCAACTGAACATCGGGGAATAGACACAAATCTTTGTAGGCTATGCTCACCTGGCCTCCCAATCCTTGAATGTTTCTCAACAACTGCTCCAGGCTTTTTACCTTTCTGGACATTTCCTCCTGCTCTAGGTTTTTAGGTGGTATCTCAGTCTCGACAAGGAGGTCGAAACAAAAAGTGTAGGAGTAATTTCTCTGGGGCCTTGAAAGTAGGCCTTAAGGGATAGTATTGGTTATCTTGGGTCTAGAATAAGGGCTTACTGGAGGATCAATGGAGTGTAGCGGGTGGTGGTGCCATGAAAACATGGTTGGCTAGCGGAGGGAGGTATGGGATTGGTTTGGGTGGTGGTGCTTGTAGGGTTTGGGAAGTGGTTCCTTAGCAGTGGTGGTAAATGGGGAAGCCTGGAGATGAATCAACAGTGGGAAGTTCTTGGGATCGAGCTAGAGGCAGGACGAAAGTGGAGTTGGCAGGGTATGATGGTGGTGGATTCCCTTTCACCCATGCCTGGTAAATATCTGCCATCTGGTGTTTCAACTTATGTAACTCCTCTTTCAAATTAACATCGGACTCTTCCCCATCCCTAGATGGATCAATAACACTTGCATCCAGTTCCTAGCCAGTCATGATCAACCTGTCTTTGGGCCTGGTGCTGTACAGGTGAGTTTCCAGAATGCCAAACAAACTAACCACCTGCTTGGACTTGATGACAACAAGAAAACTCGTTAGTGATTAGAGCTTAACAGATAGGAAATCGCACGTTGAGGATGCAATGCACCTAAGTAGTTAACCATTTCTATTATGCATTTGAATGGCTGCTTGTTTATCCCGGCTTCCACTAAATTTTATTTTGCAATTTCTTTCTCTCTCTCTTTTATTCCTGCTTTTCTTTGTTTGATTCTTGTCTTTATTCCTTTATTCTCTCATTTTCCTCTCTTGTTTTGCCATTGTTTCTTTTTTTTCCCAGAGTTTTTCCTATTTTTTTTTCATTTTACGGTTATGATCAAATCCTATGGGGATTGCCTACGTATCATGATGTTGCATGAATCAAATCAAGTGTAGTTCCGGGAACATGTGCAAAATTAAATAAAAATATTTTTGGGGGTTTCCAATCTTTCATAAAATAAAATAAAATAACAAAAAACATCTTGATTATGACGACTTCCCCAACAGATTTAAACATAAAACTAACAGACACGATGAGTGGACCAACAAACTTCAACAAAAAACAAAAAATACAGACTCAAAAATAAAGAAACTGACAGTACAGACTAAAAAATGAACTAACAAAATACGGACTCGAGCAAGCAAAGTCAAGAATATATAAGTGCCTCAACTACTGCTCTAGTTGGCCTTGCTGCGGACCTTTGCAACATATCTTCTTGGAGGCGAAATAAGTCATCCATGATGTGTCGGAAAAAAATCGTAACTAAAGCGAAGAACATGGACCTGGTCATGTATTCACACTCGTTGTACTTCATCACAATGTAGTTCGCAATCCTCCTAACCCTTTCCCCGATAATACCCTTCTCTTGTAGCACCATCCGATCTATTGAGTTTTAGCCCCAAAAACTTGTTCGACTGTCTGATTTTTCTCTTAAAGCTGTTGTAGGTCTTTCTCTAGCTGTGACATCAAGGCATAACAAATTTCTCTTTCGTCTTTGAAATCTCTTGCCTGCTTGGTTATTTCATTCTCAAGGACGGTGATCTTTTTCTTCAACCCCATGACTCCATTGTCATATTTTCCTTTTAACTATTAAAAAAACCATGCTCGTCCCTCCGCATTCTTAGCCAATTTTGTTCGAGCCTTTTCTAGTTCGCCCTCGGCCTTTTTTAGATCAAAATCATATTCACCTACTTTCTGCCTAAGGTTACTTATAATCTTTTCATCTTTTCACTTCTGGTGGGGTTCTTGACTGCTATTTTCATTTCCTGAATTTGGGCTCGACGGGCGTCATTTTTTTGGCTAACCTTTTCTTTTCACCCTTATCCTCGGTGGCTTGCAAACCATTCTCAAACTGAAGACCCCTGACTTGTTTTCCAATTTGCCTATTGTGGCCCTGTACTCATTCTCCTTGGCCAACCAAGCCCACTGTTCTTGCGATGCCTCAACAAATTCCTGGATGCGAGGCTTTTTGGTTGGTCTTTCAGGTTCAGCCCTTGCAGTATTCTTACTATACCATGCAAGATAGGTGGGTAAGACCTCGCCTCTAGATAGGTCACGCACTCGAGTGTTTGCTGTCATATACTTGCACTTGTTCCAAATATGACAAACTATTTCATCATGAAATTAGTTGTTGGAGCTGACTTCGACTGCATAAACACTAAGATCTTCATCTGGGTGCATCACTTGGCATCTTCCCAACTGTCTCATTACCCGGTATGGAGTGTAAGGATGAATGCCTCGAAGACCCGTTAGGAGGAAGTAAGGACCGGTGGCAGGCATATACACAATTTCTTCAACAGGAAGCCAACCTTGTTTCCACTCTAGTTTCCCCGCAGTGATAAAGCAAATGAGGGATACCCACTCTGCAAACCCTTCTAGTAATTTGAACCCTGAGATCCTTGTGTCAAACTCTTCAATGCAGCTTTTCTCTGTTGTTCCATAACTCATATATTGAGGGCGGTGACACAGATGCTCAATCATCCACATTTGCAATAGCAAATTGCACCCCTCGAAAAAGACTACCCCGGCTTTACAAGCTATGTGAGCTCGGTATATCTCAGACACTATTAGGGGGCTCTTGGCATTGGTAATCAAGACATTGACGATTCCATCTACCCGCAGATCGATATTCCCATCCTTCAAGGGAAACACCACGAGACATAAGAAAGCTTCCATGAAAGAGAAGTGACTATGCTCATCCCATTTTGCTCGGTTCCTTTTGCTACAAACCCCACTTTCTGGGTTGTCAAATCCTCCTACATGCTCGTACCTCTGGTATATGAAGCGCAGAGTGGAAACATCGACCACCAAATCTGCGTACTGGACCCCCTGCTTATTTTTAGCAAATCCAGGAACTTGTGAGGTGTAACGGTTCTTGGAGCGACCAGGCACTTATGCCTTAGATTCGGTACTTCCCATATAACCCGCTATCTCTTCCAAGGTGGGTGTGAGTTCAAAATCTGAGAAATGTAGGATGTTGTGACTTGGGTCCCAAAATGTTACAAGTGCCCTTATTATGTCTCTTCTAAGCCTGATCTTTATCAATCCGGTGAGCCCTCCCAAATAAAGGTTGACCATATCTCGTCCTTCTTTACCCAAATCTTCCCACTACATGAGTAGATCCAATGGAATCTTGGAGATTACCTTCATTGAAAAATTTTGACTCGTGCTCATTCTGCACATTTATATTGAGGTGATTGGTTTAAAGACAAGGTGAATCTTATTTTAAAACTGATAAAATCTTATTTTTGCAAAAATAAATCAGGGCTACTTTTGCAAACACGACCTTTCAATACTTTGGAATGGAAGTCCTTAGGGCTGCATTCGCTAATGGCCAAAATTAACAAAGAAACTGTCGGTGGCTAGTTTTGCAAAGCAGCCTTCCGGCGTCCCGCTGGGACATTCAGCTATTTAGAGAAAACGACATCACCCACTTTATTTACGATAAAAAGAAGACACTTCATGTGTTTTATTTTTCAAAATTTTAAAAAAGCGGGGCTGGGCCCGATGAGGGTTGTCTATGTATCCCACATCCGGTGAGAATCAAACCCGTAGTTCGGCCAGTATTGACATGAAAAGAAAAAAAAAACAAAAACCATTTTGGACTAATTCTTCTCTTTTCAAGAAACTCTTTTTTTCTTTTTTTTTAAGGAATCTTTTTTCTTCTCTTTTTTTTCAAAAATTCGGCAGAGTTTCAGGACATTTTGAGCACCCTTTTTGGGAAACGGGGAGATCCTCTCTCATACCTCAACTTGGTTTTTCTTTTGGTTTTCCTCACTAAATCTAGAAGACGATCAACATGCGATCCGAATCAAATTAAATGCACAGGTAGCACAAAAAATGCATCAGGTTGGTCTTTTATTTTCGGGTACGCTTGTCTAGACGGACCCAACCCTTGTGTTGAGTCCCTAAAGTTAAATGCACATGATGCAAACAAGCGTTCCTACTAGGAATCCGGCATGAGGCTGAGTTATTCTAGGTTTAAAACCTGGGTGTGTTGTTCTAGACATGGTTTATCCGAGCAGACACCTCTAGCCAAGAGGGGGGAGGGGAAGCTTATCGGTAACAAAAAGATCATCCGACTTTGCAACTTATCAGAACCTCATTCTAAATTGGGATATGACACTAACAGAATGAAGTCATGCCAGCATGCACTCCTCACAAGATAGAAGGGAGGGGTTTTGTAGCAATTTATATACAGTTCAGATAATATCAAAGCAATAAAAAATAACATTTAACACATTGGGCCCAAACATGTAAATAAAATCAGACAATAAATAAAGCCAAACATAACAATTATTCTAAGCTCGAATTTTTGAACACTGAACTAGAGATTCTGGGTTCGATCCCCAGCAGAGTCGCCAGAGCTGTCACACCTCCTTTTTCTTACCTATGGAAGGTGTATATAAGGGAGTTTTTCCAATTAAAGTGACTGTAATCGAAATGAGATTATTTATATAAAATTTAGAGTCACCACTTAGGATATTTTATGGTGTCCTAAGTCACCGATTTAAAATCCCGAGGCGAGGAAAATTGACTCTTTTTATGGTCTGCGAACATAGAAATCCAGGTAAGAAATTCTGCTAACCCGAGAGAAGGGGTTAGGCATTCTCGAGTTCCGTGGTTCTAGCACGATCGCTCAACTATTATTATTAGCCCATTTATCTGATTTTAAAATATTTTTAAACATGTGCATTTTATTCCTTTTAAACCGCTTTTAATAATTCGATTATTATAGTAGTATTTATTTAATTACGCATTGCGAATCATGTCATGGGAGTCGTACCCACGGTCCACAACATGTTTATTTTATTAACAAGATTAAATTGTGGCCGGATCACATAAATGTACCCCGAATTTTTAAAAATTAAGCATCACGACTACATCACAGGAACCGTACCCGTAGCCATGACAATTATTTAATTAACGTGCCTAAAGAAATCCATTAAAATTCGAAGCATTTTCTTGTATTTACATGAAGGCCATAAATCATATGCTTCAAATGTATGAATGACACGCCTCAAAACTATTCAACAAAAATGAACTATGGATATTCATATTTAAAAACTAATTAGGTATCACAATCATGCCACGGGAACCGTACCCATAATTGTGATAGTTTTACTACGCGCCAAAAGCAAGCTACGTTGTTTATGAATATTATCGGCCTAATCAAGTTACTAACGAGTAATTAAGTAAAAGCAAGGGTAAAAAGTAACAGAGAATCAAGTTGGAAAAATTCAAAGTACGCTCAGTTTCTGTTAATTTATTTCATGTATCTAAATAAAATTCAGCTCCTAAATAAATGAGTAAATTAACACTAAATGATCCAAGTCTCCAACCCAAATCCACTGCTCAGCAATTATTTAAATTGAAATCAAATAAAATGAGCACTTCAAACATATAACCTAGATGGAAAACACAAATAACAATTAAAGGAAATAAATGGGGGATCCAAGGACGTTAAGAGCTTTGACTTCTTCTATTATCCTATGTCAATTTTAAACAGCAAAGCAGATCAGCAAAACTCTAGTCCACAAAACCCGCTAAAAATTAGCCTAGCATATTAACAATTTTAACGGAAACTCAAGGATCCAACAAAAGAAATGATTGCCAATGACTAAAATTGAAGGAAGGCCTTTTGAACATAATGAAACTTTATGGGATTCAATAGAAGTGCTAATTTTGTGACATAAAATTGGAAACTTAACTCTCAGTCAGGCATAGATGCAAAATAATTAATTTCAAAATAGAGAAAGGGCCTGACAGGAGGTCGACATGCTCAAAGACATTGATTCAATCACATTGGTGTAATGACAGCCAAGCCCATCGCAGAAAGAAATCAAAACTGTCCGTCACAAGCTTAATTCAAAGAAGAAGAAGACAAACAAGACTTTATGAAGATTGTATATAGAAGCACCAGTTTATTCGATTTGAACAACAATCGCAAAATCAAACAAAACCTTAGTCTGACATATAGAATACCCAGGAAACCAGAACCAACACGAGCCAAACATGCGGAATTTGCACTAAAAAAAACTGGGCAGATTTGCTCCTAAAACAGTGCAGAACAGAAGAAGTTTACACAGATTAACAACCCTAACAAATGTCCCAAAATGCTGCATATTTCAACATAATTCAATTCTTGAATCAACTGTTTTTAGCAGCACGAAAGAACAAAGTTCTTACAGCTGTAACAATGTAGATAAATTTCGAGCAGGAGAAGGAAAATTGAGCAAATCTACACAAATACAAGCAGCGAAACAGTTTAGTTTCAATACCATTTTCAACCAAAAACTGATAACAATGAATCGTCAAGTGGCATACCAAATTCACAAATTTTTGTAGGCAACATAGAATCCTACTGCCCATATCATTTAACATGAAGAAACCAAGACAAACTAACACGGGTCTAACTCAATAAAACATAAACCAATGCAGATTAGTGCCAGATTTTAAAATCAAATAGAACATGATACTACATGGATCACTAAGATTCAATCCAGACACTATTACTATCCTAAGAACACAAGAAGAATTACCAAGACTTAGTTTTAGGATTTAAGTAACGTATTTCGAGTACAACCTCAAGAAAATAGACAAAATTCTCAAAGTAACTACTTTATGAATATAACAGATGCATAATTTTTATAGCATGAAGGTTAGAGTACATTTCAACATTAAACAAGGAAGCAACTTGATGCAAACGTCAAGCAAATACTAGCAAAGACGAACAGATCAAGGAATTAATAAGCCAGAGACAAGTCCATCCGAACCGGAAACCAAAGTGTAATCTGAAAGCTTCATTTTCCAGCTATTCAGGGGGAGCGCGTGAGGCGAGTTTGGGCTCACTAAGGGCTAAATTTGGGCGAGATTGAGAACGAATTTGGGTGAGGAAGATAGTGAATAGTGTATATACGCAGCTTCTTGGATCTCTTAGATTTAGGGTTTAATTTGGAGAAAGTGTTATAATAGGTTTAAATAGTAAGGGGGAAACAAGGCGGGTCAGTGATGGACCGGGCGAATTTTGGGCTGGGTAAGTTTGGACAATTGGGATGGGATTTGGGCTTAGCAATCAATTGGTCCAATTAGATTCAAAAGAATATTTTTCACTTTCCCCTTTTTCTTTTTGTTTTTCTTTTCTTTTTTTACTTAATAAAATCTTAAAATTAACTCTTAAATTAATCTAACTTGTAAAATTAAACTAATTTCCTAGTCACATTAATTACAAAATTACCTAGTCCTAAATCAAAAGGAAAAATCTATAGACTAAAATTAAAAGGTGTAAAATGAGCTATTTTGTAATTTTTGTTTTTAATAAAAGAAATAATTACTAAGTAATTCCAAAAAATGTAAAATCAAAATTAAATGCAATGCATGATATTTTGGTATTTTTTTATTTTTAGAGGAAATTAATATGCACAAAATTCAAATAACTAGTAAAATTCTACAAAAAATCCTATAAAATTACAAAAATTGGAAAAACTTATTTTTTTTTAATATTTTATGGGAGTAATTCATATAAGTAAAAAATCACATGCTCACAACAGTTACACACGGGAATCGGGTCTGACATGTTTTGGAGGAAGAAAGTATTACATTTGATGATGCAGATGTGGACGACATGCTAACTCCACACAACGATGCACTGGTAATATCTCTACTTGTACATGACACTAATGTGAAGTGAGTTTTGATTGATCCAGGTATCTCCATTAACATCATTTTTCTAAGAGTATTAAACGAGATGCAAGATGAAAATAAGCTGGTACCCAAGGTGCGTACTTTTTCTAGCTTTGACAATTCAAGCATCGTGACATAAGGGGAGGTAGTACTTACAATATTCACAGAGCAGTTGTCAAAAATACGAAATTTCAGGTGGTAGAAATGGATATGGTTTATGATATGATTCTCGATAGACTATGGATTCACGAAATGGATGTTGTGCCATCTACTCTGTATCAAGTTATTAAATTCCCTTCACAATGGGGGATACATAAAATCCGTGGTGATCAACAGACATCTAGGAGAATCTACTTCCTAGCAAATTCAAGCCCAAAAAACGAAAAATAATAGCAATTACAAAATTTAGTTGAAGAAGCTGCAATACAAGCCTCAACTAAACATAGGCGGACATATGTAGACTCGAGTCCCGATTCCATCCTGGAATCGGAAGAAAATGAAAACATTAAAATGACAATTGAAGAATTAGAGGTTGTGAACTATTCCTACAATGGCCTGAAAGGAAAGTCTACACTGGGGCCAACCTAAGCCACGAAATGAAAGGTAAGTTGATTACATTTTTTAAAACTAACGTGGATTGTTTTGCTTGGTCCCACTCTGATATGACAGGAATGCCTTCGGAAGTAATGAATCATAAGTTAACTGAAGATCCATCATATGCACCTATCAAAGAAAAGAAAAAAAAGAAAGGATATTTCAAAAATCAGGTGATTCAAGATGAGGTACAAAAACTTTTAAAAATTGGGTCTATTTGTGAGGTAAGATATCCAAATTAGTTAGCTAATACCGTAGTAGTGCCAAAAAAGAATGGTAAGTGGCGAGTTTGTGTAGATTATATTGACCTAAACAAAGCTTGTCCTAAAGATTCTTTTCCATTACTGCATATAGATTAACTAATTAATGCTACTGTAGGACATGAATTGTTAAGTTTTTTGGATGTATATTCAGGGTATAACCAAATCAAAATAGATCCCCTAAATAAAGAAAAAACTTCATTTATAACAGACAGGGGGACTTACTGTTACAAAGTAATGTCATTTGGCCTAAAAAATGCTGGAGCCACATATCAAATGTGGGTGACCAAAATATTTCAAGAACATTTAGAGAAAACCATGGAAGTCTAAATAGATGATATGCAGGTCAAATCCCAACAATCAAGGAATCATACTCAACATCTATCTGAAACATTTAAGATTCTCCATAAATTTAACATGAAACTGAATCCCTAGAAATGTGCATTTGGCATTTCATCAGGTAAGTTTTTGGGATTTTTTATTTCTAATCATGGAATTGAAGTAAATCCCACGCAGATTAAAGCTATTGAGGAAATTACTGATATGCTTACGAGTAAAAAAGAAGTACAGAGACAAAGGGGAAGAATTGCAGCCAAGGGAAGGTTTATTTCCAAATCATCAGAAAAATGCTTTAAAATCTTTTCAGCTCTAAAAAGCAGTATCAATTCGAATGGTCTGAGGAATGTCAACATGCGCTCAAAAACTTGAAAGTATACTTGTCAAATCTACCGTTGCTCGCAAAATCAAAAGATGGCAAAAAGTTACTTATCTACCTTGTTGTTTTAGAGGTAGCGGTGAGTACTGTTTGGTTCGTGAAGACTAAGGTAAACAGTCTCCAATTTATTATATTAGCAAGTAATTATTAGATGCTGAGACTCGGTATCCTCATCTAGAAAAACCTGTACTTGCATTAATTATGGCATCTAGGAAATTAAGACCTTATTTTCAATGCCAACCCATCTCCGTAGCAACTACTTATCCCCTACGTAATATACTACACAAACTTGAGTTATCAGGTAGGCCCATGCTTCAACATGCATGGGCAGAGATCCAAGAAAATCAGAAAGGATAGATGCTCGAACCTCTTAATGTTCGAAAATCGTATTAGAAGAATGAGCCTTAATAGAAAAAAAGGGTATAGATACGTATTATCGGTAATTAATAGGAATTAATTATGGAAAATATTATGGAATTTTTATTGAATCAGTTATGATTGCCAAATTATAAGGTTACATTAAATGCCTTAACTGTCCATAATGGCTCTATTATGAGAGAAATAAAGCGTATTCCTTAGAGATAGCTATAAGAGGTGAACACTGAACATTTGTAAAGAAACGAAATACTATTGGAATATACTGATAACTTTGCTTTCTATTCAACTATATTTAGATCAATTATTCCTATTTCTATTTAAGTATTAGTAACCCGAGTTCTTCTAAAATAAGCTTTGGCCGAAATTCTAACTTTTGGTTAAACGAATTTATACATAGGACATATGTATAAAGAAAGCAAAGAAGACTGAGTTCAAGTCAAAGCTCGAAATTCTACTCATCGAATGAATCAAGTGCAGAGCAAAGTTACGAGCCAATAACACAAAGCCAGTAAAAAAACCTTACAATATCTAGGTTAAAGGCAACGTATAGAAATGAGTTATAAAAAAAACCCTTGGATTTTATTTTCTTTTTTGCAAATCTGTTGTAAAGAAAACAGTTACAAAAAAGTTATAAAGGTTATTTAAATGCATGTAAGATGTTATTTAGACTTGACAAAGTTTAAATGAAAACATTATCAAAGTTATTTCAAGAAATATGTGTGTTCCTATTTCTTTTATCGTACATTTATACCATTATGAAGTTGAGATGTCTTCTTTATTAAGTATCGAATTTAAAAAGGACCCTCTTTTATAATATTCATGTTTGATTCAGACATCCATGAAGTTAATAAAGCATTTTATAAAACAAAAATGCAAAAAGGGTAAAACATAAACCCACAAATTAACTAACAAGTCCTTGAGTATAAAGGCAAGGACGAGCAAAACAGAATCTCATGATAACTAAGTTACAACAAAAAACTTCTTAATATTAGAAAGTTTAGATTAAGTATGAACCCAGTCATAAATTGTTTGTCATTTATACAAAATGCCCCGAAAAGGTATGGGGACTTGTCATTTCGAAAAACATAACCCCCAAATGGGATCGGGGGTTAAAACCACATTCTGCCAAAAGAAAAAAAAAGAAGAGAAGTAACATTTCATAAATTTTTCACTGAGGGGCTGAAGAAGGATCTAAAGCAGTATCACTAGCGGCAGAAAGTTCAACTTGGCTTGAAGGGGTTGGAGCATTCATCATACCCATATCATCTTTAACGTGCTCGGGAGTATCAGCCATGGGAGAAGGAAAGTGTTGGCCTTGCTGAGTCTTTTCAATAGTCTCTTTTATCTTAGCTAACTCAGCATCCAATTTAAAACCCTCTTGGCTAGCCTCCACCAGGGTATCGTGGAGTATGTTCAAAATTTCCCAACTCACTTCAAAAGCAGTCTTGTCCTCAGGAATCTCATAATCTCTCTCCTATTCATCAATATCATTTTTGAGCTTTTTATTCTCAGCTGAGGCCGAATCATAATAAGCTTGGAGAGAAGCACGGGAACTTACTAAAAAATGGACCTTAATAGAAGGCTGAGGGAGATCTTCTTGGGTTTGAGTTAGAATTTGCACATGTTCACCGGCATAAACTTCTATCTCACTTAGCAAAGCCCTCAGTGGCCTTGGAGAGTTGCTCAGAAAAAGATGTTTCGAGGAGATTCTTATCTTTGTTAGCTTGATTTGAGGAAGCTTTCTCAACTGCTAACTCTGAAGTCGAAACCTTTAGTTGTTGCTCTAAGGTGCACTTGCTCTCTTCATACACTTCTATATCAAATTGAAGGCTTTCATATTGTTCTCTCTAGTTGTCCGCTTCAATTTGATGCTCATGCATTAACTGCTCCATGTGGGAAACCCTCTTCATCATCTCTGTGCCAACAAGATTGATCTAAAAAAAGAGATAAGAACCTTAATAGAAGAAGTGTATAATAAAGTATGAAAAGGGATACCTTTAATGATGACTGCACTTTGTCATTCAACAAAGTTAAAGAGTTGTGAGTCTCAAGCTTCGATTTCTCAACTGGACCAATCAGAGGTTTCTACCACACATCAGCCCGACTTGATTTTTCCCAAAAGGTTACCATCGGGAGGAACCTCGATGATAGCTTGTTTCATAGCTCCACTTACACTTGAGGAACCAACCTCAGTATGATGGACAGTTGTAGGAGGAACTATGGAAGGAGTCAAAAAAACTTGGGGCAGGGCAGCAACGGTGGCAGTCACAACTGGTAAAGAAGATGTCACATGAGCAGGCATGGAAAATAAGGCAAGGGGCACTTCATCAGAGACTAAACCCAAATATTCACTATCAAACCCATGAGCAAAAATCTGATCCACAAAGTCACGAGCAGACGCAAGAATGTCATCATCGGAGATCACCATGGTAGCTTCAATAGGCTCGGTAAAGGGAACAGAATAGGGAGGAGACGCTTCATCGTCTAGAAAGACATGTCTTCCGGCTCGTGGCCTTTTTATCAAAGAACCTCCATCCTGTTGCTCCTCTTCTTCAGAATCTTGGACTACAACAACATTTCTTTTCGATGAATAACCTAAGATTATCTCTTGAACTCTTTCTAAATAAACTCTAGAAGCTACGACAACATCAAAACTTATACCTCGAATGGGAAATTCTGATAAAAAGAAGGATTAAGATAAATTCCAAAGGAAAAGGTAAATAAAAATACAAAGGATATAAGAGAAAAATCATTTACCACGAGTCTTTACTTTCCAACCAAAATGATAAGAAAGGTTTTTCCATGATCTATCTTCCATCGGAGCAACATTCAACAACTTTCCTACCCAACCACTGAAATTAGGAATCCCATCAACAGCTCCCATGGTTGCTGAAAAAGACGATAAAGTTAAAATGATAGCAAGCAAAATTGAGAAAAAAGGTAGAAAAAGTTATAAAAAAAAAGTTACGTGCAATATTTCTTTTTTCAAGGAATGGAACATTTTCTTAACCCACTAGACCAACAGTGGGGACAGCAACAAACCTGGCATACCAGCTACAGTCTTTATCATCCTTGGTGCTAACCAACACTCTCTTACTTGTCGCTACTAAAGTAAAACTTACATGGAGGAAAAGTTTAGGAGAATAAAGGTGAATCAAATGAAAGAAAGTAAAAGGCAAACTAGCCATGTTGGCTAAATGCCTCAAGCAAGCAACAACCCTCCACACGATGGAACCAATTTGTCCTAAACAAACGTCAAAAAAGTCATAGAATTCGATGATAATAGGGTCAATGGGGGGCTTGAAATTCAATGTAAAAGGGTATGTATATACGAAAGAAAACCCAGTCAAGTAAGAAGTAATTCTTTGGTTTGCATTTGAAATTATAATGGGGAAATCATGACTCCAATGACAATCCCTATAAACAACAGAAATTAAACCTTCAGTAATTTTAGATGGGTAAATATCAGCACGATCTAAAGAAGACATAGAAGAACTTGGTTTCTGATGGATTTTCTATCAGTGTAAAAAGATAGTTCAGCAGGAACAATTTCATCTACCAAAGGTTCACGAAGAGGTTCATTGGACTCTTTATTTCTAGACGAAGACCTCTGGGAATGAAAACCTCTAGTTCTAGAAGGTGGAGTAGAACTCGTTGAAGAAAGAGAAGGGCCTCGTAATGATGAAGATCCTAAACTACGAAGTCTACCTCCTCTCCTGCTTCTAATAGGAGCAAGAGGAAGGTTATCAAAAATGGGGACTCTCCGAGGGTTAGGGTTTGAAGAAGACATAGTAGTACAAGGAATAAGAAAACAAGAACTGAATATTTTAAATCTTTTAAGAGAAAGACAAAGATGAAAAGTTATTTTTATACTGAGAAACAACCCTTAAAGAAAAAGGTGCAATGGTGGAAATGTCATGATGGAAGCTGTCGTTTCATAATTGATGCAACAGTAAAAAATCCCTAAAAGGCTCTGAAAAGTTCAGAACCAATTGGGGGATGTCACATGTCATGAACATTAAACGGAAGTGACATATGAAGTGTCAGGTCCAGAGAATAATTAATGGTGGAAAATATTCCCGCTTGAATGAAATCCATTTCAAAAATATTCTATTTATGAATAAATGGAAAGTGAGGGGACTATCTGTATTGGGAAAAATTAAGTTCACATATAGAATTAATTATAAGGTAATATATCATGACACGTGGACTGGTCAAATGATGACAATTGGCAAAGAATAGTTGAAGAGGCACGAGCTTCAACAAAAACAAGCAGAAATCCAAGAAAATCAGAACGGATAGGTGCTCGAACCTCTTAATATTCGGAAGTTGTATCAGGATAATGAACCTAATTACATATTATCGGTAATTAATAGGCATTAATTACAAAAAACGTTATGAAATCTGTATTGAATTATTTATGATTACTAATTATAACATTATATTAAATGCCATTAATTATCCATAATTGCTCTATCACCCGAGAAACAAAACGTATTACTTAGAGATAACTCTAAAAATTGAAGACTGAACATTTGTAAGGACACACAATACTATTAGAATATACTGATTTACTTTGCTATCTATTCATCTGTTATTTATATCAATTATTCTTATTTCTATTTGATTATCAGTAACCCGAGTTTTTCCAATATAAGCTTTGGCCGAAACCTCAATATTTGATTAAATAGTCGCCATCGATGAATGGGTAGGATGGATGAAATCCCTTCATAGTTTATTAGAGGTATTATCGAGTCCTTGGAATAGAGAATTTCTTGTAAGGAGCACTCTGCCTTAAGGTATACATAATATAAATCTAAATTAATCGACCAATAAATTCAAATACCAGATAGTTAATTAGACGGAAAAAAAGGACCATAGAACTTGCAGTAATGTGTAGTCGTGTCAATATTACGTATGATCAACATACATGAGAGAAGACTTTGTTAACATATTGTTTAACAAAGAATACGAACAAAATGAACTACTACTTCCGTAACTTGCGAACTTTTGTTCTTATTTTAGCAACATAATATGCGAGCGACCACATTTTTCCTGCGCTATAGGGTGGATACAATCACTATGATAAGTTTTATATATATATAGCAACATAATATGCGAGCGACCACATTTTTCCTGCGCTATAGGGTGGATACAATCACTATGATAAGTTTTATATATATATATATATAGCAACATAATATATATTTCAATTCCTTATTTTTCTTTTTAAATTGTTGTCGTACCCGCTGGATTTGCACTTGGGATATAATGTAATGCCAAATATTTGTTTTATCTAAAAGTCCACTTTTTTCTTTGATAACTTAGAACACAAACACAAGAGTCGAGAGGCTTACCTCATCGTTGCATCATCATAACACATATATTCTGTTACATAAGTATGAAAAAAAATAAATAGTGTTGTGGGTCTTCTGTTTTATAAATAAGAAACTGAGGTTTTCTTTTGATATCAGTATGCACAATGCAACTTTCTATAAATCATGATGAAATTTTATCATATATTGAGAAGAAAAGCTTGGTTGGACCCGTCCCGGTAAAATATACGTGCGTCAGGTGTGTTTTATCCTAAAACAAGTAACAATTAAATTTATATGTGGTTAAAAGATAAATAATTTAATTTAATACGAATAATTTAAAAACATAAAATAATTAAAGTAAAGAAAAAAATTATCAAACCAATCATGACGAACAACTAAGCCTGGCTTTTAGATGAACACTAAAAATTGACCTCGGTTGAGCCTGGTTGCAACCAAATAAATAAGAAGCTAAAGAACACTATAAACAGTAGCTATGTAAAAAAATAAACTTTTATTGTTTTGATATATATGTGTTTTAAAAGTGAAAAGGTTCTCCCTCTATATAGTAGGGGAATTTCAATTCTAGTACAAGTCTAAATAAGGTAAAAAATCTTCTCCTTCTAGTAAATGTTGATCTATAGTTGATATCGAGTGGGATTCACGCCATAACATCTGGTTGATGGCGGATATTACGGCTCCCTGCTTAACGTGCCTAATTGTATTTTACCTCAGTCTCAAACCTTCACTATGCCATGACCCGATGCTCAACCGTATCCGGTCCCGGGTACACCATTCATCCTGCCCGAGCTCTAAGACGTGGAACCCCTCGGCTTTACTCGAGGTCATGCCAGATTGTAACTCCCTCTTGTTTCTTTATCGGGAAATCAGGGGTAACTTTATCCCCAATTTTGCCCGCACACAAATAGTCCCCCTAACTTTTCGGAGAGCAGATTTATCAAAACGATGAGAAATGATTAATTGACCTCGATTCCTTCCTCTGTACGTTATAATTGGGTCAATGAATCAGTGAAATGTCCCATCAGTCGCTTCATTCTGACTTTGCTTAATTACTCCCCTCCTATAAAAAGATTCGGTTCTTTTTTCACCTTTTTACTTTCCGATTTCAAATCTTTTTAAGTTAACCCCGTACCTTTTAATTGCTCATAATTCCTTCAAATTTACATACATTGTTCTTCACATCTTCATTTCTTCATCTCCTACCTTCAAATCTTCATATTGTCTTTGAATCTTCACGTTTGACCTTCAAATCTTCATACTTATCTTCAAACCTCCATATTTGCCTTCAAACATTTATCCTCCCATAGTTCGATGGTGAAAACCTCAAAATCCATGCCTCAGAATAACGCCTCTTTGACTGCCATCTCGATCGGGAATGTCAAGCGACCTTACCGGCAGCGGCCCCGAAATCTCCCCTTAAAGACTTTATTGGCAGAGGATGCTCCATAGACAATGATATTAAGGTCAAGAAGACCTCCATATAGGGGGATCGTAGTGAGGAAGTGTGGAGGTATATCTACTCTATCACCGCAGACACGCTCCCAAAAGTCCGGGAAGACTGCAAGTGGAGAGGCAAATAGTCATTCCTGGTCCCAACAAGGACATTACAATTCATGTGGAAGGGTACCTAAGATTTTATATGTACCTCTTCACGCTGGGCCTAATGGTCATGGACTTTTGTAAAAGGTACGAGGTCTGCCTCGGGTACATCTATCCATCTTTTTGAAGGATCGTGATCCTCCTCTATTACTTCGTTAATAACACAGAGGAGCCTTGGTTCACTATCAACCACTTACTCCGTATCTATTCTCCCCAATCTTCTGAGTAAAGGGGGGGGGGGGG
>MU734370.1:32823-45397 GCA_026770625.1 Nicotiana glauca | reverse complement strand
TGGTTGTGGCTGAGTTTTGGATTCATTTGTTTACTGTTTGGAGTTATTCGAGTTATTGTGTTGATGCTGTGTTTTCAAAACTCAAATCTGGAGTAACTTGCTATTGTGTATTGGGCTGTGAACTTGATCTCGATCAGTTGTTTGGCACCTGCTGCTACTGACCTTCTCTCTTTCTTATCTCTGTTCAAAATCCATGTACACCTTTCAGTCTGTTTTGATGTAATATCTCCCATGTAATGGAAGTGCAATGATTGCTTGATCTTCACTGAGCCCTTTACTATTTCATTAGTTAATTGCATCACAACTAGCTAATTGGATTCATTATTTTAGATCATTTTTTGTAGACTGTTCAAAACGCTAATGTGTAATGGATTGAAAACTAGCTTTGAAGTGACTGGACAGTTTTGAGGGCTACTCTTAACTCAGGAATGGTCAATCGATTTTATGAGCATGTGAATTAGTAATGTAGTATAATGTAGTTTAGTTCATTTCTTTAGCAATTATATAAATAGGTTCATATTTCAGTATATCAACTTCAATGGTCCAGTATTAGTTGAATAGTGTTAATTGGGATTAGTCTTCACATAGTTGTATGGTTCTGAATTTGGGTTATGAGTCTATTCATGCATAAGGTTAAGTGATATCACACGATCAAGTCGTTATTACTCTTGTTAAATCTGGATCTTTGTTTCTGACTTGGCCGTCCTCTTTAATAAACTTGGGAACTCATTAGTATAAAATAGGTACGATAGATAAGTAGAAATAAAAGGTGATTTTGAAAAAAGAACTTGAAATAAGGTCCAGTGCAATTGCACAAAAATCAGGTTTAAGCTTATTTTGTTTGCTGTTACGTGAGTTAAATACATTACAAATTATTGGACTGCTCAAATGCTGGGAATGCTGAGCTGCTCCCGTTCGGGCTCGAACTTGAGCTCATTGATCTGCGGTTGTGAGTGTGAATTGGGCCCTCTTTGCAATTGGACTGCACATGTCCCGTAGGCCCATATGTTGGGCTGCCTTCCTCATAGATGAGGCTGTTAGGCTATTAATTGATTAGGGGCCCTTTTCGAGACAACATTAAGTAAAATATAAATTACTCTAGGATTGACTTTTAAAATAAACGAGACGAGCCTCGCCGAATGAAACACACAAATTGGGGGGCCCTCAATAATTGCTATATTAAAATACATAGACTTCGGGATGGACCGTTTAGCGAATGTCACGGTCTTCCCCAAAGATAATAAATGCGTAGTTGCTTTAGCGCGTATTTTAATAATATTACTTTCCTAAGTACGGGTGCACATTTATGTGACCCAAATCTAAATCTCAACGAAGACGAAATGTGTCAAAATCCACGGGTGCATTGGTGTGATGTGGTTCGAGATGCATTTTCACGACGTTGCAATTCTTATTAAAATAAAAAAATAAAAATAAAAGCAGGTTACTAATAAAAGGCACATAAGTTAGAACATGTTTTGAAATCAGATAAAATCAAATACAACAGTTAAGTGACCGTGCTAGAACCACGGAACCCGAGAATACCTAACACCTTCTCCCGGGTTAACGGAATTACTTACCCGGATTTCTGGTTCGTGACTGTAATACAGAGTCAAACCCTTTCCTCGATTCGAGATTCAAACCGGTAACTTAGGACACCATAAATGTTTCAAGTGGCGACTATGAATCTCTTAATAAAAGAATCCCATTTCGATTGTCCTTTAATTGGAAAAACTCCTTTTATTATACTCTTCACGGGGTGTAGTAGCGGAAAAAGGAGGTGTGACAGCTCTGGCGACTCTGCTGGGGACTCAAACCCAGAACTTCGATTCAGGGTTTAATAATTCGAGCTTAGAATAAATATTGTATTTGGCTTTATCTGATTTTCCTACATGTTTTCTGCTAAATATGCTAAATGCTTTACCGCTTCGATATAATTTGAAATGTATATATAAACTGTGCCAAAACCCTTCTCTTCTCACCTCCGGGAATGTGCTTACTGGTTGAGACTCCCTATTCTGTTGGTGTCATACCTTGAAATAAGAAAGAGGCTGGACAAGTTACTAAGCCGAATGATCTCGCGGGTCCTCGGTACGTAGTCCCCTCCTCGACTCGAGTTGTCCGCTCGGGTACATAGTCTAGAACACATACCTAGGATTTGAACCTAGAATAACTTGACTTCATGCCAGATCCCTTGTAGGAACGCTTATCTGCATCACGTGCATTTTGACTTAGGGGACTCAACACAGGGGTTGGTCCATCTAGGACAGGTGCACCCAAAATAACAGACCATCTTGATGCATCCTATGTGCTACATGTCGCATTTATTCAAAGGTAAAAGGGTCATTTGGCGGACCAATGATAGCTGAGGGCAAATGAAAAAAAAAAGAAAAACAATGAAAAAAAAAAAATAGTGAAAAATGAAAAATGAGAAAAAGGAAAAAAAAAGAGGGTGAGGTGTGAAAATAAAGCGAGTATGGCCCATTTATGTTTCCTTTACATTTTGTTAAGGAAAAGGAAAAATATGAAAAAAATTCAAAAAGATTTTGTATTTTGTTTAATCATTTTTCGAAAACCAAAAATCAAAGCAAAGAGGAAAAAAAATCCAAAAGGATTTTGCATGTTTCATTATTTTCAAGGAAAAGACAAAAAATATGTTTTCTCTAAATTAGCTATTTTTTTTTATTTTCACCCTTATTCAATCTGCCCGAACTATGCGAACCTAATTCTCGTCTCCCGGGGCGGGATACATAGGCAACCCACATTGGGTCCGGTCTTCCTAGTAAATCTTAGGTTTTTGGCTTTGCGGGGTCCTAGCCAAATTTTACACTTCTAGCCATCTTTTGGCTAAATAAGTCATTTTGCAAAAATAGCCTCAATCATGTCTTGTATGTGTCCAGTAGCGAGTATTATTGTCTCACCTAGTGTTGGGTTGAGTTTTTATTTTCATATAGGTGTGGATTTACTTACCGGAGCTCGAGCTTGACAGAGCCTAGGACATGTAGCCAGGATCACTCATTCAAATGTGGATTAAAAGAAGATTTTCTTTTCTTTTGTGTTTTGAGTCTTTTTTTTTTAAATTTTATTTTACGCCATCTTTTACCTTTTAGTTTTGAATAGTAATGTCGAGTTTTATTATTATTAATATATTTTCCGTTTTTGCATTTGGAAAGGTGTGTAATAAATATTAAGAAAAAAAAGAATTGCATTTTATATTTCCGTTAGGAATTTTCCCTAGAATACTAATTGTAGAAATAAAAAACATATATATTTTTGAGATGGTTTTTCTTTCAGGCAACTAATATCTAGGACTTAAAAAAAAATTATTTTTATATTTCCTTTAGTATATTAAGACTAAAAATTCAAAAAGAAAAAAAAAAGAGAATTTTTTTAGAACCTTGTTAAAAGTTTTATTTAAGGTATTAATCTCAAAAATTAAAAAAAAAAAGATTTTCTTTTGAGGTGTTTCTTTGGGAAATTAGTGAAAAATAAAAAAAAAAATTCTTTTTATTAGAACTTTAGGATATTGTACATAGACAATAAAAATACTTTATCTGTTGTTTGTCATTAGAATTTCTTCTTTAGATAATCAAAATTGAAATCCAAAAAAAAAAATATTTTGTTTTATCTTTTGCATTGTTTGTTTCGAAATATTGCATCAGGATATCAAATGAAAATTCAAAATAATATTTCTGTGGTTTATTCTATAGATTTCCTACTTTAAAAAGAAAACAAACAAAAGGAAAAAAGAATCAAAAAATAATTTTTCCTTCTAGGATAGAGTATTTGTTTCAAAAGAAAAAAGAAAAAAAATAGAAAAAATATTCTCGTTAAGCTTGAGTTTAGAATAGGTCATAAACATTAAGCCTAGAAAATTCCAAAAAAAAGGATGTGCTTCTTTTATTTCTCTTTTCTCATCAGTGTAGTCATTAAACAAAAAAAAATTGTTAGTTTGTTTGCTTTTTTCTCGATCTTCCAGAACTACGCAAATATCTGATTCATGCGGGGTTATGATACGTAGGCAACCTACATAGGGTTCGATCGAATCGATTTTTTTTATTTATTAAAGGAAAAGGAAAAAAAAGAGGGGAAAAAGAGATAAAATCATGGGATGTGAGAAATGAGAGAGAAGAAAAAGAGGGATAATCACAAAGGAAAAAGGTAAAGCAAAATGAGCGAGCAAACAAGTGCTAGAAAAGCAACGAAAGGAGAGAGGTTGAAATGAACAAATTGGTATGATGCCAAGTGACCTTATGACCCTCGAAGTCATTCTAGAACCGTTAATTGTTGATAGGTGCATTGCACGCAATGTGATATTATTACCCGATAAATGCCCTAATACTAACGTGATAGCTTCACTTTGTTGTACTCATAGCAGTTAGGTGGTTGGTTTGTGGTTTCAGAGTGGTAACTCGTTTTTACAATACAAGGACAAAAGGCAGACAACACCCGGGCAAAAACCAAAATGAACATGACAGGCCAAGAATCAGATACCGGTATCGTGGAACCATCAAAAGAGGTGGAAGTGGTAGATGTTAAAGCAATGAAGAAAGAGATGTATAAGTTGAGGCAGCAGATGACCGAGATACATCAGGCGTGGGCTAAAGGTAAGCCAGCGCAAGTTTATCCTGCCAATCCAGCATATATCCCACCTTTGGCTCAGTCTCAAGAGATTCCTCTTATGCATGCATTTGCACCTTTCCCTTTCCACCAATAAAGTTATAGCACTACCTCCTATCCTCCCCAGGCTCCACCACCCAAACAAAACCCTCCTCCACCAATTACCCCTGTCTTTGTGGCGCCTCCACCTGCCACATTGCAAAGATCTTCCAGTGAGCCATTGTTTCAAGCTCACGACAGTCAGTGCTATCCTCCTAAGCCTACTTTTAAAGTGCCTGAGCCATATTCTTACACCCCTCACTTCGAGCTCCCGGTGGAAACTGAAAAGCCGCTTAAAAACCGGAGCAGGAAGAGATGATTCGAAAAGAAAAAAGCCCGGAGCAGTCCTTCAAGATCATGAAAGGGTTGGGTGGCCAAGTCAGTGTGGCCTATAAAGATTTGTGTCTATTCCTGGATGTTCAGTTACCCGCAGGGTTCAAAATGCCAAAATTTAACCTGTATGACGGTCATGGTGACCCGGTGGCCCACCTGAGGGGATTTTGTAGCAAAATGAGAGGGGCCGGTGGGAAAGATGAATTACTGATGGCGTACTTCAGTCAAATTCTCAGTGGTGCCGCTTTGGAATGGTATACGTGGCAAGCTCACGCCCAATGGTACACATGGGATGATTTGGCCCAAGCATTTGCAGGCCACTTTCAATACAACCTCGAGATTGACCCCGATCGACTCTCATTGACCAAAATTGAGAAGAAGCTCGGAGAAAGCTTTAGAGAGTACGGATTTCGGTGGAAGGAACAGGCTGCAAGGGTCGATCCTCCAATGAAGGAAGGCGAAATGGTGGATTATTTCCTGCAGGCTTTGGAGCCTACTTACTATGGTCATCTGGTATCAGCAGTGGGAAAAACTTTTAACGAGGTAGTGAAAATGGGAAGTATGGTTGAAGAGGGGCTCAAATCCGACAAAATCATGAGCTATTCGACAATCAAGGCAACTACTCAGGCCATCCAGAGCGAAGCGGTACTGGGAAGAAAAAGAAAGAAGATGTGGCGATAGTTGACTCGAGAACTTGGTCCAGGGGCCCATCACCATATTACCATCAACCCCGACCCCGTCCCCAAACCTACTCCCACACTCCACAACACTATTACCTACCATGTGGTTCCACTACTCTATCCACTATGCCCACACATATCCCTAACATCCTACCCATGCGCCATGGCGTGCACCCACTCCACAAAATACTTACCCAACTCAAAACACCTACCCACCTCCAAGAACCTACAAGAATTCCCTTGGAGTGGGTTTGTGAGCCAACCAATATTTCAAGCAAGAGAGGGCACAGAAGCAGGAAACTTTTACCCCCATCGGAGAGTCACATGCAGACTTGTTTGAGAAACTAAAGCATTATAACCTGATTGCACCGGTCCCTCCAAATTAGGTGGACAAGCGTGCAAGAAGCTTTGACCCTTATAAAAGGTGTGAATACCATTCCAATGCCCCGGGGCACGATGTCGAAAGTTGCTGGGATTTGAAAAGAGAGATAGAAAGAATGATACAGGAAGGGATAATTGCGGTCCAGGACAGTGGTACCCAGAACATTGCACAGAATCCTTTACCTGCACATGACGGTGCATATTTTGTGGGGAAGAGCCATGGCGGCGGGGAGTATGAGAATCCTCTCAAAAACTTCTTGAATGAAGGTCCCAATAATTTTGATGGGCAATCCAGCGGCTAAGGTGTCGAGTTATGTGGTTGCAAAGACGCTCCATCTCTTAGTTAGCTAGATTGGAGTTTTGGTGGTTTATTTTGTTGTCATTTCTATTGTCCGGGTCATTTTCAGGGTTGTAATTCGGATATTGTCTGGTGACTCAAACCCTTCTATCTTTTTACTTTGCTTTGTTTAGTCATAATAGCTTGTTTAGTGCCGTCTAGGGCTGTAACCAGTTTAGTTTGCTTGTTCTGTTGTTTCAACCCTTTCATCGTTAGTATAATGCAATTCTCTGTTTCCCACCATTTCTAGTCAGTTTATTTAATTCCCTTCTCCTGTTACAATTCTTTCACGCTGGTTCTAGTGACATGACATGCACGCATAATTCTCAGCCTGGTTTTTAACTGTCAATTTAGTAATGAAACAATGTTGAAGATGTAAGTACATTCAAGTGAAATAAGTAAAGGCCTTTTGAGATCACTTCGAGCCCAAATCAAGTGAAACTGGGGGCAGATAGAACATAAAGAAATACTGTGGAAATGCATCATGCCGCATCGGTTTGAAGCCAAGGCAAGTTCGCCCCCAAGTCTATAGGGACCGTTCGTGGTACCAAGATTGGTGTCCAATGGTGCTAGGTAATTGACAAATACAGAAGGCAAATATGTGAATCAATCAAAAGGTATTATGTGTGTTTTCCTCAGCTTGTTTAACTGTGTAGTTTGTACTTGGCATGTGTTAGAGATTGGAATGACGAAGGCATTTTATTTTGCTATCCAAACACTTTATCCTTTGTTACCCCTTTGAGCCTCGATTATTTCTTGCATACCCCTCTTTCGGAATCAATAATAAAACTCGTAAACCCGAGCAGGGAAAGTAAATGAAGAAACAAGAGAAAAATAGTGAAAAAGAAAAGAAAAGAAAAGAAAAGAAAAATGAAAAGAAAAGAAAAAGAGGAAAGAAAAGAAAATAAAACAAAAGAAGAAAAAAGAAACGAAAAAGAGAAAAAAGAGAGAAAAGAAAAGAAAAGAAAAGAGAAGGAAAAGAGAAAAGGAAAAGTGGAAGAAAGGAAAGATCGCAACAACAAGTGTAGTCTCCTGAACTATCTTTGACTTGATCCCGAAAGGGTACGTAGGCAGCCTCTCTCTGAGGTTCAGTCACACCAAAATAGAAGTCCAAAAGTCCCCAAGGAAGAAACTAGGGCAGAAGTTGTGGTTGTTGTGAGAAATCTGATTCCGAAAGTTGTGATTTTGAACCCATGTTGAATTGTTTTGAGCCTTTGATACCCTTCTTTCTATTCCCATCCAAAAGCCTACATTACGGTCCAAAGAAAGACCTTCTGATCAGTCTTCAAGAAATGCCGAGTCAAGCGGGCATAGGAGAATCATATCAGGAGCAACACTCCAGTCCAAGATGAGAGAAATAAAAAATGAGAGAGTCTTATTGGTGAAAAACTTTACAGGCACCATAAGGCGACGGTGAGATGAGAGAAATAAAAAATGAGATAATCTTATTGGTGAAAACCTTCACGGGCACCATAAGGCGACGGTGAGACGAGAGAAAACCAAAATGAGAGAGGCTTGATGGTGAACACCCTTTGGGCACTACAAGTCGAATAGGGATTGTGAATCAGATCGGATAAGTGGAGCATTGAAGCCCAGTTTCAAGGTGAAAAGGTACAACAAGATCCGAACATCAGATTTGCTAAAATAGAGTAGGCTGCAAGTGCATGTAAAGGTCGTTAGAGTCGGTATCCACACCTGATAGGTTGCTACTCTGTAGGTTTCTTGTTAGGAATCGTCTCTTTCCATTATCCTTTACTCTATTCCTCCTACCTTGTTTTACTCTCTCGTCCTGAGTCTGTTTGGTTATAACAAGTGAGAAATGGCTTCAAAATCTGCCACCAGCTTTCCAATTGAACAAAACAGGATCTGGTGAACACATCAAGGCGTCAAGTCAGGAGAAAACAGTAGGCACAATGAGTTGGCCACAATCAACATGCTTTGGGATTCGTGTGAAATACAAGGGTTTGGTACGCCTCAATTCAAAACCAAGCAACGGATAAAGTGTGTTTGGTGAACGGATCAGAGATATTCTCCGTGTTAAGGGTAATAAAGAAAGTGGTTAGTCAATAAACAAGCAAGATCTTCGAATGGGAATCAGTTATCATGACAAGTGAAGGAGCAACAGACCTCAAGGTCGAGGTCAGTGGTTAAGTCAAGAAAGAACATCATACACACGAAGTGGGGACAATGGAGATGTGGTGGGATTCATATGAGACATGAGGATTAGGGAGATGACAGTTCATGCAATGCAACAAATGGAGGATATCGGGCCGCCTCGAAGTTCAAGGCCACAAACCAACCACCACATTTAAACTCACAAATTTCCTTTGTCTGAAACAGGAATAAAGCAGCGCAAGAAAGTCGGTTCAACAATAGGAAGGAAATGAAAGGAAGAAAAGGAGGAAGAGGAAAGCCGACAAAAAGGAAGTTTCTCAAATCTTTGCCCTTACCGGTCTTGCTAGTGTGCATAAAATGCTGCCATTGCTTTTCACATTTTTCCTCCTAGGATAAAAGTCCTAGTCTGATGGAATTTTCTTCATTTAGAGAATCTGAGTCTGATGAATTTTTCTCATAAGATAGAAACCCTAGTCTGATGAACTTTCTCCTAGGATCAAAATCTTAGTCTGATAAGATTTTCTCCTAAGATAACAAGATAACAAAAACCTAGTCCGATGAATTTTCTCCTAGGGTCTGAATCTTAGTATGATGAATCTTTCTCCTAAGATAGAAAACTTAGTCTGATGAATTTTCTCCTAGGATAAAAATCTTAGTCAAATAATTTTACTCACAGGGGACGTACATGCCAATCAAGTCTTTAATTTTGCTCTCACCATCGCATCAATAGTTTAGGTAACAACTCACAAGTCTGCCCAGCCACCAAACTGGGGCAAAAAAAATAAAATTTCTTTGTTTGTTTATTTTGTTGCAGTCACGAGCCCACCTGGAGAACAAGGGAATACTTTTCAAGTTTCAGCAGTCAGGTGCCCCCCTGGAGAACAAGGGAAGTGCAATTAAAATTTAAGCTTTTAATTTTTAATATTTGATAACATGATATGCCCAGCCACCAAACTGGGGTAGAAAATTTTCTTTGTTTGTTTATTTTGTTGCAGACAGGAGCCCACCTGGAGAACAAGGGAATACGTTTCAAGTTCAGCAATTAGGAGCCCACCTGGAAAACAAGGGAATACTTTTCAAGATTCAGCAGTCAGGCGCCCACCTGGAGAACAAGGGAAGTGCAATTCAAATTTTAGCTTTTAATTTTTAATATTTGATAACATGATATGCCCAGCCACCAAATTGGGGCAGAAAATTTTCTTTGTTTGTTTATTTTGTTGCAATCAGGAGCCCACCTGGAGAACAAAGGAATACTTTTCAAATTCAACAATCAGGAGCCCACCTGGAGAACAAGGGAATACATTTCAAAATTTCAGCAGTCAGGCACCCACTTGGAGAACAAGAGAAGTATAATGCAAATTTTATCTTTCAAGTTTTAATATTTGGTAACATAACACACCCAGTCATCAAACTGGGGCAGAAAATTTTCTTTGTTTGTATGTTTTGTTACAGTCAGGAGCCCACCTGGAGAACAAGAGAATACTTTTCAAGCATCGCAGTCAGGAGCCTACCTGGAGAACAAGGGAATACTTTGCAAGCATCACCATCAGGAGCCCACCTGGAGAACAGGGGAATACTTTTCAGGCATCGCCATCAGGAGCCCTTTTCAAGCGTCAGCAAAACATCGCCAATCACAATTCAAGGCAACAAAAAAAATCCCATCGGAAGAATACAAGATACAAGTTCAAGGAAACACAAGAGCAAGTTTGAAGACATAGATAGGACCTTTTGTAACTCATAGATCATAGCTTAGGCTAGCTTCTTTTCTTTTAACCTGGTGTAATAAGGAGGTCAGCGAACAGTAGCAGCAACAACAACAATATAAGGTCACAGCTCCTGGTAGTCCCAGCTACCAAACCTTCTCGAACTACAGTGACCTGATTCCTATTTAGCCCAGGATATATAGGCAATCTCTGAAGCAGGGTGCGGTCAAGCTTTTTCAAAAATGCTTCACACGGAATATGCGAACGGGCAAAATCGCTCGTTTCCGCTCATTGTCTTTGCACGAAAACTCTTCGTGTTTTCGGGCAAAGAGGGGCAGCTGTGAGCATGTGATTTTTGCCTTAAGCAAATTATTCCGAAATTTCAAATAAAAAAATGATTTCTTTATTATTTTACATTTTGTTGTAAATTTTATGGCATTTTTTGGTAATTGTTGCATTTTATCTGTGCATTTTTTAAATCATATGAAAAATAAAAAAAATAGATAATACATTTAAATTTAGGAATTAATTTTACATTGTAGTATTAATTACGAGTTAATTTTTTTTAGAACAAAATATGAAGAAAATAACAAAAATAGTTCACTTTAATTGTGAATTCGTCATGAAATAGTTTTTAAACAATTTTAGGAGTTAATTAGTTTAGCTTTGAAATATATTAGGACTTTATTTTAATTTTTGCATCTTTATAAAATCAGAAAAATAATACAAAATGCAAAAACAAAGATAAAAATAAAAGGAAAACAATTCAAAAAGAAAGGGTCTTAATTGGAACTAAATTTGGGCCACTTTGCATTTAAACCGCCTAGCCCAAGTTTAATTCGGACCAAACCCAGCCCAAATTACAACCTAACCCGGCTTGCCCCCTAAAGAAACCAAACGATGTCGTTTGATTTAGTTCATCTAATCACGACCGTCCATTCCCCTTGATCAACTGTCCAGAGCCCTTTGGATGAATTACATAAAAGGGTAATAAAACCTGTACAAAATTAGAGACAATGTGTCTTGCTCGTATCATTTCCCCCCTGTAACGCCGGTGTATAACCACCGTATCCCCACCATGCCTCTGCCCTAACTCCTCTGCCGAAAATCGCCCATGGCGGCGGTCGAGCTCCAAACCCATCCAAATTTTCACCATCAACTCCTCTCCTCCTCCAATTTCCAATGCCCCAAATTGTTTCCCTCGAATGTTAGCCGACCTGTTCGAATATTCAAAAACAGTAGTGCCGCCTCCGCCGCCCACAGCAGCGCCACCACCAAACGACCCCAGTTGTACACCCTGTGTTCTCCCCAAAGCCCTTTTTCCAAATCCATGGCCATCTCCGTTCGAATCCTCCTACATGTCCTCGAATTTCAAATAAAAAATCTGGCCTAAACCCTAATTGCTCCAAACCTCATCAAATTGATGTCACATGACCTCCTCACCTCCTTCATGACGAATCCATCATCAGAAGTGCTCGAATCTCACCCGAGTTGATTGATTTTTAAAATTAAAAGGGCGGCAGAATCTTAAGGCTATAGTGAGTAGTTTCTTTCTTTCGTCTTATTTCTTCTTTCTTTGTTATTATTATTTCCGCTTCTTTGTTTTTTTTGTTCATGATGTCTATGGCTATCTCTTTTCAATTTTTATTTTTTTTCTTCTTATGGTTTTCTGTTTAGTTTTAATTTTTATTTAATTTCTGATTCTGTTTCATGTTTAAATTTGTTCTATTATTTTCATTTGGTCATGTGATTTCTTAGTATAGTCGAACTTTTGTTTTGATTCAGTGATTACTAATATAGGCTGTGGTTTTATTAGCTAAGTAATTAGATTTGTGTTAACATTGCTAATTGTTCTTAGAATCAATTTTGTTTAGTAGAATTAATTGCTAAATAACTTCTGTTAATTCTAGGTTTGGTTATAGCTGAATAATTGGGACTCTTAATTAACCATAATCAAATATTAACTAAGGTAAAAGGCTAAGGGGTTTGGTTTGGTGAGTAATTTCAGGGAGTTTTTAAGGGGTAGTTTAGGCATGGAAAATGGTAGTTTTGTTAAGACTAGTAATTTCAAAATAAAGGTAAGGGTAGTATAGATATTGTATAGCTAAAAGAACACCTTAGGGCCTTCTAGAATAGGACTTTAGTGTAGATTTTAGCAAACTTAGGGCAGTAACTTGAGAAACAAGTCAGAATTTGAAGGGTTAATAAATGAAATCTGAAATTAAAAGAGAAGGAAAAAGGGGAGGGCCATCTAGAACCTTCTACCCTATTTGTTGCCTATAAAAGGCAACCCGAATGCCTTCTTTAAGAATTTTTTTTGAGACCCCTGAAAATTCCCAAAGTTTTGGATCCATCAAATCCCCCCCCCC